>PVJL010016700.1:0-20195 GCA_004026885.1 Lyroderma lyra | reverse complement strand
GCTGGACTGCCCAATGAGCGGGCGGGTTCCTGTGATTAGGGGCGTGGAAGAAGCAGTCGTCAGGGGCGTGGCGGCAATTGCTAGGGCGGGGCCGGTAGCGGCGGGAGCTGCACTAGCCAGGGGTTCCGGCTGTATTTCCATGAACACCGCCGGCAGCCCCGGAGCTGCAGAATCCGGACCGCGGGCGAGCTGGGCCGCTGTAGTCGACCGCGCAGAGGTAAAGCCAAGGCCGATCGAGCTCCGCTGAGCCGGGATCGCGCCCCTGGGTCTGTCGGGCCAAACCCCTGAGCCGGCGGTCCTCGTTGTGGCTCGGCCCATCGCGCCGCTGCCTGCGCGCCCGAGATCCTCGGGGGCCTGTCACCTGGCGCCGCGGGGATCCCGAGGGCCGGCTAGCCAAGTGGCGGTCAGGGAGGCAGCCTGGACCGGAGCGGGTGCGATACGCCTTCCTGAAACCCCTTTTGTCCGCTCCTGCCCCAGGTACCGAGGGTGGGGACATCCCCTCTGCGGCCTTTCTGCCGGCCATCCCTCCATCGGTGCGCACTCTTGGGATCTCTGAGGTCTAGGGGGAACGGTCTGCTGGCCTAAGTTTGATGATGGGGGTCTGGGATCCTCATTTGGAGGGAGAAGGCCAAGGAGCCTGATTACAGCCCCGGATATCCGAGGGGCCTCTGCGTTTCTGGGCTCCAGGCGCACACCCAGGAACGATGGGTTCAAGTTGTAGGGAGGCAGCTTTTGACCCACTTAGAGACGCACTTACTGAGCTTGTCCCCCGTGCCGGCACTGTTCTAGGTGCCTGGTGGGCTTTCTCCACAGCGAGAGCTGTCCAGCAGCGCAGGTGGCTGCCTGCCAGGTGAAGCAGCCAGCTCCTCGACCTTGGCAGTGGCCAGGCAGAGGCCAGATTACAGCCACCTGTCAGGGATGTTTAGAAGGGACTCCCAAGGGAGGACTGCATGACCCACCTGTAAGGCCTGTCTCGCTTCTCGGATGCATTCTGGGTGACCTTCAATGTCTAACTTGAGAAGGCTACTTCTGGGGGTCCATTAGTTTGGAAGTGGGTCTTCAATTCGCCCAGAATGAATCTTGATGTCTCCACTCTTAAGAGTGGGTCTTAGCAAAGACAATGGACTATCCCAAAAAGATAGTTCTTATTTGGCCATCATGAAACTCCTTAATATGAACTCCTGGAGTGCCTCTTCCCAACTTCTCTCTTCCAGCACATCAGTTTCACCTTGCCTTTTATTAACCGTATTTGAAGGCAAATTCCAAGACCAGGCTCATGAGAGCGTCCTGGGGAGACTGACAGAGTTAATGTGATCTGCGCCCAGAGCTTTTTGATGGCCATTTTATTGCAACCACATTAAGAAAAGTCCAAAAGAGAAACGATACAGTACCCTCTGTCATTTGCCTGAGTAGAAAAGACACAATAATCTTCTGCAGGTCAGGGGGCAGAAAAAGAACTTGATCACCACTTGCTGCCTATTTTAGGATGAATTGACCTTTGAACAACTGGTCAGAAAGCAGACCAGTCCATATACAGTATGGGCTTGTGGCATTTTAGAGGGGAGACACCTTAAATAGAGCTCATGTAATCTGTCTTCTCAGTGCAGAGGTAAGGGAACTAAGGCCTGGGGTGGTCGGTCGTGGGGCTGACTGGTCATCACTTAGAGCCATGACTAAGGGATGACCTGTTGACCCTGGATCTAGTGAGTGCGAGACGTGTATTTCACTCCCAGCCTAGTTACTTCATTCCTGGTGTTTAAATTCTAGGAGAGTCCTGAGAGGTTAGGAGCACACATTTTGGTGCCATAGTGCCTGGATTTGAATCCTATGTCCCAATTCTTACTAGCCGTAACCTTGAGCAAGTTACCTAACATCTCTGTGCCTCTGTTTTGTTTTATTTTGTTTTGTTTGGTATGTGGCTAGTTCCCTGGCTGGGAATCGAACCCAGGCCGCAGCGCTGACAGCGCCAGCGCTGAAGCCTTAAAGCCACTACACCACCAGTAACTCCCCCTGTTTTCTCACCTATAAAACAAGCATGATAATGGTCCTTAGATTACAAGGTGTTTTTTTTTGGAGCACATGAGTTACTATCTGAAACACTTAGAACAATGCCTGGCACCCAGTAACCACTGGATTTACTAAATAAGACGTTCTATTGCCCTTTTATACAGCTTTTCTTCACATCTACCACCCAATATTTTCTCTCAGGAGTTTATTTCTCCCCCCTCCCCCCCGCCCCGCCTTCTCCTGCACAGCTCATTAAACATATTCCAGATTTTATTGTAGCAACAGATGTCTGTGGGGTTTTCCAAGTCACATTGCATTTTATTTCCTATTTATTTTTCTCAATTTTATCGAATCGTTTTATCAGTTCATTTTCTCTGTTAGTCCTCTTCTGACAATTGCATTCTTTTTAGCCCCCCGGCCCTCCTTCCCAGTTGTCAGTGGGATGCAGCTTGATTATAAATGGATGAACATTTTTAGATTAAGATTTCATGAGGCACTGTATTAAGTGCTTTTCGGAAGTTCAGGGATCGTGTGTCAAGTGCATTTAAGCAAGTTACTTAGTCATTTGAGCAGGGTGTCTATCAGCAGCGCCTGCCTTGCTGGGCAGAAACACAAGTGTGTGACTGATTCTGGCTTATAATCTAGCTTGTTCACTGGTTTTTCTTTGTTTTTTTTTATTTTTATTTTTTTCTGTCTTTTCTTGAGCTTGAAATAAACCAGATGGCAAGGTCCGTGGAACAGTTTTTTTCTCTCACTTTGGGTGGGGAAGTTCCCCTTCCTTTTTGTCCTTTCACTTCCATTTCCTTTATCACCTTCTTGGTTTTGCTAAATATCTACTCTCAGTTTGCCAGCCAGTTAGTTCCCTTTTCATTGAAAAACACCTACCGCCTTTATTTCTTACAGGAATCTGGGCCCCTTTGGTTTTCCCTTCTCTGTGTTTTCTAGAATGAACCAAAGGTGATCACATTGCGTTGACGGGCACCTTCTTAAGAGTTGATTTTGAGTTTTGAATTTTTTGTTCAGGACATTTCTCGAGCTCAGCCAACTTAGAATAATTGCTTTAGCTGCATTGTTTGGGTGCTAATAATGGGCTCCTTTCTGATCATCTTGTTCTCTTTTCTCCTAAGGTCTTGGTGGAAGGCTTCTCATTTACTGTAATCCCCTTCTTGTTTACTTATACTTTCCTCCTGTTAACCTCTGGCAGTACCCACAAAGAGTATAGGGTTTCCTACTGTCCACGCCCCAAGCACATTTCTTTTGTCATATAGAAGACTGGGGGCAGAGGCTGTCTGGTTTTTTGCCTAAAACCTGGCTCTTTGAGAAACCCTGGCGGAGAAAGACTTCCACTATAATGGAACTCCATGAAGCAGAACTTCTGCTGTGACCTACTGCTTAGAGTATTCTGCATTCTATTACCATGGGGATCATTTTCATATCTGCACATGTATTGTTGCTGTCTGGGTTTCAGGGTAGCATGTTTTTGTATTAAGCCTTTTCTGTTTGTAAAATGGCTGGCATGGAGGGGTGATCAGACCTGTTGTCACCTAGTTGGGTGCAGGGCTAGTTGCACAAGCACCTTTTCTCTGAGCTTTTGCACAGTTAAAAAGTAGACAGGTAAAGAGCTATTAGAGAGCTGGAACACGGAGACCCTTAGCTTGCCTGGTTTCTGATTTTCTTTTGTTGTCTTTAAAGTGGAGGTCTGGCAAGTTCAGCAAACTGCGCATCTGCTGTGCGCGAGGAGCACAGCTGTCCAGATTAATGAGTGTGTTGAGTCTGCTGCATAAAGACTATTTCGTTTGTATTTTATATTTTTAAAATTTTAATGTTTTACATTACAATTTTATTTTTTTCTTTATATGTATATGATGAAAGAAAATATTTGAAAGGCACAAAAGGTTAGATAGTCAATATGTTTCCATCCACCCCGGATTCTGCCACCTAGTTCTGTTCCTTGCAGGTACCAGTGTTACCGATTTCTCCAGAGGTGTCCATGCGCAACCAGGATATTTCACACTCGTTAGCAAAGTCACGGTGAACACCCCTTTGCCCGAATGCTTGCTGAACTTCCGGCCCCTCTCAGCTCCCTGGGTGGCCTGAACTGTATTTACACCGTACACTTCAGCTTCTCAGACTCCAAAAACCCTGGCAGTGACTCCCTGATCTGTTCTGATCAGGTAAATAAGGCCCTCACTCACTCTTCTCAGTGACATTGAAAAGGGGAAAAACGTGTCCTTCTAAATAGAAAGATGGTGGAAGAGCCCAAGGAGATTACAGACAAGGACGCCTTCCCCAGTTTAGAAAGCATAGTTCCCTTTCTATCAGTATCACCCATCAGTCTATTTATTAACTATGTAGAAAGGTGGGTGTTGTACCGAGATTGCAAGAGAAATCTTGGTTGTGCCACCAAAGAGCTTATAAGAGGAATGCAGTTTTTTTTTTAAGGCTTCTTTGGATGGGAAAGGCCTTCCAGGGCATCTGTCAGCCGGACTACCCTAGTCAGGATCCATCCAGCTCTGTGAAGGGCCTCTGAGATGGATAGGTGCCTCACGTCTCTGTACTGCTCGAACCTTGCCCAGGACCTGGCACAGGGAGGGTCCTTGCACTCATAGTAACTCACACAATTGTGGTACCAAATGAGGTAATGTCTGAGGATGTACTTTGTAAACAGTAAATTGTGTAATTGGTCTTCACTGACAACACCAGTGCATTTCGTGACATGTTTGAGGAATAACCTATGACATATATTTAAATCACAAGCATTTGATAAACTGTACAGTTATACAAATAGGACTTATTTTTTTAGTTTCTTTTCTTAATTTTTTTTTTCAGTTATAGTTGGCATTCGATATTATTTTATATTAGTTTCAGGTGTGCAGCATAGTGGTTAGATGTTTATATAATTTATGTAATCATTCCCCAATTAGTTTAGTACCCACCTGGTACCATACATAGTTCTTACTATGTTATTGACCATATTCCTTATGCTGTATTTTAACCCCCATGACTGTTTTGTAACTGCCAATTTGCATTTCTTAATCCTTTCACCTTTTTCACCCAGCCCCCCAATGCCAGTCCCCTCTGGCAATCCTCATTTTGTCCTCTGCATCTGTGAGTCTGTCTCTGTTTTGTGGGTTCGTTTATTTTGTTTAGATTCCACATGTAAGTGAGATCCTATGGCATTTGTCTTGGTCTGACTTACTCCACTCTGCATAATACCCTCTAGGTCTATCCATGTTGTCGCAAGTGGTAAGATTTCATTCTTTTTAATGGCGAATAACATTCCATTGCATATACATACCACCTCTTCTCTATCCAGTTACCTATTGATGTCCACTACACAAACAGGAATTTTTATTATCATCTAGTTCTGCTCCATCATTTTAAAGATACAGTGACTTGTTAGTTAGCATCAGCCAGAGAGCACTGCTGGAGCCCAGGATGAGGATCTTTGATCCCTCCCCACTGGCTCACGAACTTAATATTTTCTCTGGGTGGCTGATAGAGAATCTAATGGTCTGTATTGGGGGCCAGAATGTGTACGTGTGTGATCCCCTTGTCACCTGCAGAAGGTGCTTAAACTGGATTGGTAGTGATCGCTCACAGGCAGGTCCGGAGCTGAACTAACAAGGCTCAGACATGTGGCCCTGGACTGGGGTCCTTCAGCCTTGTTGAATCGAGCAGGCCCCACCTTTGCCTTCTCTGGTGAGCACACTATTACCAAGCAAGCCCTGGGTCGGTGCTTTTTTATTTTTACTATAACAGCAGGATGCTCTTATTGTCTCCGTTTAATAGGTAAGGACACCGAGATGCAAAAATGTTAAGAAACTTGCCCAAAGTCTGTGGATTTGTTCTCCCTGTTGAGAGCGGCCTCACTACTCCGGCCTCAGTGCTCACCCACGGAAAGATCTCAGTGAAGCAGAAACCTTTGTAACACCAATGGCTCTGACCTATTTCCACAAACCTGGTTCAGATTCTACAGGGATTTGAGGAAGAATTTCTCTGTTTCCCCTGATGTTAGAAGGATCTCTGTTTTCTAGTTAACACCTGAGTCTAGGCTGGCCTAGGATCAGTTATATTTACATTTCCATCCTCGGGATCGTATAAGCTCATGTCATTTGGAAAATGCTGTGGACTATTTCGTTGCATTGGGTGTTCTGGAGTAAGAAGTGGAAGTCGTGAGTCTCCTAATGGTGTTCCGGCATTTACCTGAGTGCCAACAGTCAGTGGGTAGGTCCTGTCCACCTTCTCTTTGGACACCTTTCTTTCCTTCTGCTACCTCAAACAGCCCTTTGTTTTGAATTCTCTCTCTTGATTTGTGAGCCATTTCTGAACTCAATTTATAGTTCTTGGAAGCTAAGAAGACGTACTTTAGTCAAACAGGGAAAAGGGGAAAAGCAATATGGCATCGAACAACAGTGGCTGTGCATGATAGAAAGCAGACAGCTTTCAGTTAGAGGGAGAATTATTGGCCTGAACTTTGAGATCTTTAAAGTATCTAAAAACAGCTGACAGCTCAGGTCACATTGAGCTCCCTCTCTCCATCCACAGCAGCATGGCCATTACTCATACAGGCCTGTAGCTCCCAGTCTAGTGCAGTCATCTCTTCAGAAGAAAATTCTGCTCAAGGGATCAGAGTGGTGACATGTCAGGCCTTTCCCACAGATTCTATCAATAAATACTTCCCAAGTGCCCACTGCGTGCTCAAGGCCATAAGTTCAACCTTGTGTAGTTTGCACGTGAGGGTTAAATTAGAAGGGCATAGACCAGAATCCCCAGCAGAGATTAAAGATGTGAATCATCACTTTTACATAGAGATGAGACTTGCAGATTGTCTGGTTATGAAAGGGTATTTGCAAAATGCGAAGGTGGGAGATGATATGATATTTAGGCCCAAATGAAGGTTCCTGTGTGGTTCAGCAGGTTGTCCAAAGCTATCTGGATGCCATCAAGGGCTCGCAGTGATGTTCAGATGGTGAATGACAATGCTTGTCCAACATCCCATGGGTGCGGTAACACCTACTCACGCCCACTGCCATATGCCAGTCCCTCAGGGTGCCAGCCCAGCACACACGGCCGAGGCGACACATGTGAGGCGCCATCTTTCAGTCTCACGTTGGGAATTCTCCTTGTAAGTCAATTCCTGAGGCTTCTTTCCACGGTGACTCACTCCTGCTGTTCCCAAACCTGTCCCGCTTGTCCTGTCTGCCAGTCTCCTATCCGCCCAGCCTGTGAGCCCAGCCTGATGTCTGCGCCCACCTCTCCTGGCCTTTTCTTCTGTGGCACCTCTTCCGGTGGCTCCTGACTCTTCTGCCTTTGTCTGAATTCCTCTAGTATTTGTAGGTGGTCCTTCAGGACTTCGTTCTTAATTATGCATGGATTCACCCTGCTTTTGGATTATTTCATGGATGCCATGTATTGTATTTATTTTGTAGCCCACAGAGCGTAGAAAGAAGCTGATATCTTTGGTACTCCTGAGGAGTGGGGTGGGACGTCAGAAAGAGGGTGGAGTTTTGCAAAACATTCCCCACCACTCAGTGGTATGGACACACTTTTTGGCAATGCATTTCCAAACCACTGCTTTATCCAGGAGAGCACTCCCAGCTTCCACAAGTACCTCACTTTTGGGGCACCGGGGTCACTTCCTTTCCCAATCATGGAGAAGCATCTCCCTCATTTCCGATGAAACTGTCTTCCCTGATGGCTGAATGCTCGCTTCCCCGTACAAGTGTATGCATGGGGGACAGGTCCCTGCTGTGAGGGGGGCTGAGTCTCTGCTCCTCGTGAGGGGCCTCTGCTCCAGGGTGTGGAGCGTTGCACTGAGCTCTCAGGCGAGGCAGGCAGCGGTAAGGGTCGTGACTCGCAGCAGATGCCTGCTGATAACAGGCAAAGTTTAGACAAAACCGAGGAGGAGGCTGTTGGGCAACTAGGGCTGGCTTTTGGAACTTGCTCTGGGGCTTTAGAGAAAACTGAGAAAGCTTGCTTCCTAAGTGCAAGAGGGAGAGAGGCCCGGAGCAACAGTGTGGTGTTGGTGTTGGACCTGTGGGGAGACAGAAGCATTGATGGAGTGAACCTAGTTCCTCTCTTGGAAAAAGCAGTCTATTTAGCTAAGACCCTGAGATATAGCAACCCAGGGGGTGGCTCTTTCTATCCTAGAACTTTTGAACTTTCATTTTTCTAGACATGCAGTGTCCTCAGTCGCAGGATCTGACAAAAGCTAAGCTCAGAACACTTACCATGCTCTACATGTGCTAAAATTCCCTCGCAGCTGCTTTAAAGTGAACATTTTCTACTCTTGAAATATTTAACGAGGCAGCTTTCCTCTAAATAGCTCAAGACATTTTATTATACAAACCCTATCTTGAGGATATTGTGGATAGTTTATATTTATAAAGCTTTTATAATTTTTTTTTACCTACATACCATCATCCACTTCTTTCCCTCAATATCCTGTAATATAACCTGCACTTCCCCATTTTATAAATGAAAAATCAAACTTTCATAACATTTAGATAGTTCACCCAAGGTCACTTGGTAGAACCTCAACTCAAAACCCAGATCCTCTGATTCTAAAGCTGTGTTGTTCAATTATACCACATGGGCTCTTAGGATAAGCTTCAGAATACGCAGAGAGGGCAGGTGACCTGCCCACAGCTGCACAACACAGCGTGCTAAGAGCAGGGAATAGCTCCAGATGCCATGGGAAGCAAGTGGTAGGGAGACACAGTGGGTTGCCTTCCTGCTTCTGACATCTAGAATCCATCACCGCTGGGTCTTTCCACTTGGGTTGTGACCTGAAAGTTGGGGGAGCGGAGGACAAGGCTCTGTTTAGCTCTCAGAACCCACAGGACTGATGACAGAGACAGGGGAAGGGCTCCCTGGAGGCTCAGTATCGGGGCTGGCTTGTCCAACATCAGATGGGTGACTATCTCACCATGCCCTTTCCTTCATGTTTAGGTCAAGGGCCTGAGTGAGAATCAGTCCTTCCTGTTTACCCGCATTTAGCTGGTGGGGGTTGTCTTCTGAGACTTAGGCCCTTGTCACAGTGGAATCCACGTGACCTGTCTCTAAGCATGCTGCTCCAACCCGGCAGATCCCTGTTTCTACTCATAGCGTCCCAGGTATTTATAAAACGGGAATAAGTAAAGCAGGCCTTAAACGGCCATGTCCACTGTACAGCCATGTCCCCAGAATCTCCTCTCGGGCTCGGAAAGACAAGGAGCCCAGGGCCTTTCTTCCCTGCTTTGTAGACCGAGCCCTGGGGAACTACTGCTCCCACAGCTGGCAGAATTCATCATCATGGTTGGTTTTCTTTTCTTTTTTTTTTTTTATTTTCTCACTGACTGAAGGTAGCCATGAGTCCTTTTCTGTTGCAGCTCGGGGAGAAACGGTCTTCTTTGCTTTAGTGAGTTCCAGAGGGTCAGCGGTTCCTCAGTCCTGGGCTGTGCCCGGTACTATGTCTTGCCCTGTCACCCCCATTTCCCCCTTCTGGAAGCTTGTTTGCAGACACAGAAGACTGGGTGGGATCCATACTGTTCCCAGGACACGTCCTGGAAGTTTCTTTTCTACAATACATCTCAAGACACTCTTCTCTTGCTTGTACCCCGTCTCTTAAAAATTCTAATAAACTATGCACTTGGGTGTGTTGGCTTCTAGTAAAGTGAGATGTTGCTTTTGATATTACGGAATTTAAGTGCAGGGTGTGTAATACAATGTTAGAGCTGTGAGATCTCTCCATGGAAGTGCTTCTCCCCTGAGAAAGTTCTAGGTTCTCCGTAGAGGGAACGCCTGCCTACCTGGCTCGTGATTTTATTTTTGGGTTTGTTCTCAGGTATGGATTAAATGGCTTCTCGACGGTAGAAAACAAAACCATTTCGCTTGTGAGTTTACCGAGTGCTCTACCTAGCGCCCTCCAGCAGACAAAAATACGGCTACTCTTTCAGCAGGGCTGTTTGCTAAGGGGGAGGCCTGTTTCCTGTCTGTGTTTTAGGGAGGCCATGTGAAAGGGCTCAGTCAAAGGTGCTACTGAACTGGTGACTCAGTCTTCAGCTCTTTTTAGTTCGATAACTTTCTTTGGGGAAAACTCACGGGTTAGTAGCCATTGCTGACATTTAAATATGAGGTTCACGCTGTCTTGCATTGGGGTGACTTTCCTCTTGCTGAGAACTTGTAGGACGTTCTTCTGAAATTTCAGCATGTTGAACATGTGGCCTCGTGACCTTGTGGAAGAATTAAATAAAACTTCACCACAGGAGCGAGTTTGCACCAAAAGGCAATTTCAAAAAGGTCTTTAATTTGGGCCCCAACCGAGAACGTTAACGTGACTTTAATTATCTGCCAACTCCTTCCCTTTTACCAGACTGTGTGTGACTTGGGACAGTCCCTTCACCTCAGAGGACCTGATTTGTAAGAGATGTGGGACTAGATTACCGAAGGGCTTTCTCTTCCCTTGTTGCTGTCAGTCTCCCCGCCCCCCGCCACCTCCCAGGACCCTGCCCCGCCCCAACCTCCCGTGGCAACTCCCTGATTGGACCTGAAGGAAAAGGTCTAGGTATCCAGTGCTTCGTGTTCAAATGTAAATCTATAAACTTTGCTTGACATCTCTTAGAAACAGGGTGGTCCCCATCGTTGCCTGGTCTCTCCATCATTTCGGGCTTGAGGTGGTGGTGGGGGGGGGGATTTCTAAACCCCGTTGCCCTGAGGATGCATCCAGCAGGACTGTCCTTGGGAGAGGGGCCCACAGGCCTAGGAGGTCCCGGATGCACTGAGAGGCCGTTTCGTTTCTGCGTGCTGCTGGCAGAGGTGCTCACGGTGAGGGGAGAACAGGGCCCAAGTTGGCCCACCTTGTTAGCACGCGTGTTGTCTCCAGACAGGAGGCCAGACCTCGGAAGCTTCTGGCAGGGCCTCTGACACTGTCCCCGTGCCATGGCAGCAAGTGACTCAGAGAGCACGAAGAAACATGTCGGAGCGAGATGGCGGGGCTTTCCCCTGGCAGTCTGCTCTGGGCTGCTGTCTCCTGCGGAGTGCCATGTTTTTCTCCTCTGACTTCTGTAGTTAAATAGCAGACTAGAGGGGAGACAAACGGGCCCCTCTCCTTACAGCCTTCCCCGCAAAGATGTCAGGTTGCCCACATTAGGGTGGACTGCTTTTATCTAAGTTGCCACCGAAAAGGCTGACAGATTTGGGGTGACATGCGGTTTTTGTCAGCCGCGTGCTGTGGCTGTGCTGGCCTGGGGAAGAGGTTTCCTAGGAAGGCCAGGCCAGCCAAGACTGGATTCCCCTGCAGGCAGGGGCAGCAGCTGAGGGGCTGGCCTTTGCATGAACCCCTTGGCGGCAGAGAGAGGGCGTGTGCGTGTGGCGGGGGGAGGCATCTGGTTGGGGCACGGCCAGCACCCCTTTTAGCACAGGCACAGGAGCACATCTCAGGGCTGTCTGTGGAACTTGATGATGAACACTTACTACTCACTGGTTTGTTAAGTCTGTCATGGTTCTGCATGTGTCCTGCGATGAATTTTAAGCTTGTTGGAAGAGGTCCAAGCAGTCAATCAGCTAGTGATTTCTTCGTTGGGAGGCCTGTGTCAGTGAGGAAAGGGTATCTTGCGGTAATTTCTGTCGGATGAGGGAGTTCAGCAGTGGTGATGGCACAGCTGATATTCAGAGGGCGTTTACTCTTCTCTAGGGATTGTTTGAATATGCTCTCTGCTAATAGGTACAGTTATAGATGAGGCTCACAGGGCCTAAGCTGCTTGCCCAACGACACACATCCTAACTGGTGGGGCCAGAATTTGACGCTCTGAGTGGGGCTCGCTCACTTTAGGACCTAAACACAATCCACGTCTTCAACCAGATTGGAATAGGCAGAGAGAAATTCTCTAGGTGTTTGGTTTGGTTTGGTTTTCCTTGAGAGGTATTTGCCACGCCACCCACATACTCGTAAGTGTCAAAGCTCGTTGGCCAGGCCCGTTGGGTTGTAAGAAAGAGGGACTCCCACTGTCCAGGGTGTCTCTGTCCCTGGGCCTCCTCTCTTCCCTGATAACAGGAGAGTCTCAGCGACATGGAAACCAAGTCAGTAAATATTTGGGCACGGAATACAATGTGTATGGCGTTAATAAGTAGCCTGGGAGTGTTTGTGTCCGTTAGCTGAGACTGGTCTCTATTGGTTGGAGCTTAAATAGGTGACAGGGGACCTTTCGAAGGGATGTGGTGAAGGGTCCCTTCAGGCTCATTGCAGGCCTGGGGTGTGGAACTGCTGAGTCATGAGAGAGAGTTGGGGCATATGCTGCCAGTTGTGGAGGCTAGACTTCAGAAATCAAGGTTGGCAAGGTTGGTTCCTTCCTGAGGGTTCTGAGGGGAAGTCTCTCCTGGCCTCTGTCTTAGCTTCTGACAGTCCCTTCACTTCAAAGATGCATCACTCTACCTCCACCTTTTTTCTCCTCTGTCCAAAGGTCCCTGTTCTTACAGGGACACTTGTCATGGGGTCAGGGCCACTCTCCTCAGGATTACTCCACCTCAACTTGATTGCATCCTCAATGACTCTCTTTCTAAATAAAGGTCACACAGTCGCAGGTTCCAGGTGGACATGAATGTTAGGGTTCCACGCCTCACCCCACTACACAAGGTAGTGAGTGTTCTGTGTCGGAGGTCTCGGCTCGGTTTTTCCTTTCCTTCCTCCCAGTAAGTTTTGGATTGTCGGGGAGCATTAATGTTCCAGTCCTGACTCGCCCATGCAGGAGGACTGGCCGTGATGGAATTATCGGCGCAAATGGCACAGCTGCCAGTACGTCGCGGTGTAACTTAACCGAAGGAAGGGCAAAGCCCTGAGGGCTGCAGTTCTCGTGAACTGTGTTGTTCAGTGGTCCCCGGCGTGGGCTGAGAGCAGGGCTGTCTTCTGTTACAGAGCTCAGAGTTCTCCTGCACGCTTCAGCCAAGGACTGCAATTCTATCCCTAGAATCTCAGAAATTTTGAGCTAAAGGAGACCTTTGGTATCATCTACCTCTAATCTAAACCCTCTCATTTTACAGATGAGGTCTTCAGGGCCCAGAATGGTAAAGTGACTTGTTCAAGGTCACTGGCTAAGAAGAGGCAGAGCAGGAGTGGGACCCAGGTCTCAGAACCCCCAGACTAGAGCCCGTCCCAGCACAGTGGCCCTGAATGCCTGCATCTGCACCTCCGTGTCAAAAGCACGGGCTTAGCCATGCGAGAGGAACCCAGGCCCCCAGGCTGGCGGAAGAGCCCGTCCAGCATGTCCTGGAGACTGAGGGCGGCGCTGAAAGTGCCTTTACTGGGGGGCATTTGGCAACAAAACTTGCAACTTGCCTTACTTTGTTAATGGGAGACTACAAATGGAATATTAACTGTGATTGACAGCACCTGGCCCCACTCACTGACGGGGGTCGGAGCAGGGGAGGTGTGGGGCTCATGGCTGACGAAGGACAGGCAGCGAGGTCCGCAGGGGTGGGGTGGGGGTGGAGAGGTGCTTCCCTTCCATCTCCCACTTCCCAGCACCCCAGCCATTCATCTGCGTCGCAAAGGGAGCAGGGCATGCAGACCAGTACAACGAAAGCTAAGTTGGTTACGTCCAGAACAAATTCAGAACAGGATTACTTAGTGGCAGACGGAACTTGGAAGCAAAGAACAACATAAAATAAAATGCAGCAAGTAAGTTAAAATTAATTTGAAGAGTTTTGTTCTGAAATTGCCAGTTAATTCTTGGAGGTGCGCATGCGTGCACACACACACACACACACACACACACACACACACACTCGCCCTCTCACGCTCACCCTTATGCACACTTCTAAATCCTAAGGTCTAGTTCAAGATCGGGCTGTTCCATAATTCCTCCCATGGTTAATTATTTCCTAGACCAGGTCTCGACAGACTTTTTCATGGCAAGGGCTACTCCTCTTAAGTGTCATGGTCCACTAGCTATTTATTTTTTATTTAGCCGGTCACCCCAAAATTGCTTGGCAGTCCACTAGTGGACCACGATCAATTTGTAGCCCAGCCCTGTCATAGACTAGTTATTCTTATCCCCAAGTTGTAAAGTATATACAGCTTTAACATGAACTGCTTTTCTCCCCAGTTAAAATGAGAATCCTATTTAATTGCTAGGCACACAGTCAGTCATCATGGTGGTCCTTAAGCCCCCCTGAAGTTCAAGGGCAGTGGCCCTAGTGACATGTGGTAGAACTGCCCTACTTCTTGGGACTTCAGGTTCAAGCCTTGGATCAAGGCTGCATATTTGCATCATAATAATTAAAAACCTCTCATAGAATTGCCTTCCCTGAATTGAATTCAATTTTAAACTCTTGTCATTTTTCAAGGGTTGAGTAAACTAATTCTCTATTGCATTTGCTATTAAGGAAAAGTTGTAGAAGGACATTGCCTATCACATCACTCGAGGTCCCCTTATGTAGAGTCCCACAGATTTTGTTTTTTTTTTAAATAATTCCATGCCTGAGAGGCCCTGCTTCCGCTGAGTATCTGTCATGCTTTCTGGGGGTAAGAGCATAGTACACATGAGCTCTCTTCACATTTTGGAGAACTGTGGGTCTAATTGGGGTATCCTTTTTGCCCCTAGCAGTCAGGAACCTCAGACACGTTCTAGGTTTAATCGTATCGGTAATTGGGTTTGTTGACGTAGGTATTTTCCTGGTCCAGAGTTACTTAATTTCTTCTTAGATTTTGTTAGTTGATCTTTTAAAGCTTTTTTCTAACCACAAAAATATTTGTAGTCATCAGGAATTTTGGAAAAGAAAAAAAAATTTAGAAAAATGGCCTGTACTCTAATAACCCAGTAATGGTAACATCCGTAAAGGTTTAGCTACATTAGTATTTCCTTTTGGGTCATTAGAAATTGCAGACTAAAGGAATCTAGAAATAACAGTTGCTTAAACATGCAAGGGTTTATTCTCTCACACAAAGGAAATCCTGAGTAGGCGGTCTAGGTCTGATCTGGTGGCTCCATGAAATCATCAGAGACACCAGGCTCCTGTCTTTCTACTCTGCTGTCCTCTTCATGTGGCTTCTAGTGTGACCTGAAGGTCACTTCATGGTCCAAGACGGCCGCTGGAGCTGCAGCCATGTGGTCTGCGTCCCGGAGGTGCACGAAGGCAAAGGGCAGGGGAGTCCCATTTTGGAGTCTTTATGCACATCTCTTCAGTGTTTAGTTGAAGCGATCTCAGATTGTTGGTGGTTAGAGTCAAGGTGTAGACGTCGATGTAAATGTCAGTAAGCAGAAGGTACTACTACTTGTTATGTGTTACTCTGCTTTTCCATCATCCTTTCCTATGACTGTATCACTTACACATACACCCATGGCGTACGTTGTGGACATTTAGTCACTACAGACTTACCCAGGGCCAGGAGGGACCTTAGCTTTCTCGGGGGGTTGCACGTTCAGATGCCTGCAGGAACCATTCAGGTCCATAAATGATGAAGCAGACCAGGGGTCAGTGTTAAGGGCCGTGATGGGGAGAGGTGGGCACTGGCAATCTTGACACGGCATGCCCTGTCTAAAGGGGGCAACTACCACTCAGCTCCATTCCTCGTCGCCATCTGAGAATTCTGGCTCAGTGTTGCCAGATCATCTGATTTTTACTTTTTTTCCAAGACCAACCAGAAATCCAGATTTTTATCTGAAATCTTCTGATGTTTATCACTTGGCAGCCAATAAATTCACTTTGTTTTGTTTTGTTTTTTGTTTGTTTGTTTGTTTGTTTCTTTGTTTTTGGTGGTTCCTTGGCTGGGAATTGAGCATTTCAGTTGTTAAATGTACCAGCCAGATTCAGTGCCATCCCTTGTTGTCTGGTTGGCAGTAAAGCCCTGGAGAGGTTCCGTTGCCTGTGATGTGGCTGGGGACTTCAGGCTTTAGCCCCCAACCTCAACAAAACTTGGTCCCCTGTGGCTAATTTGTCGTAGAAGACGGAGGAATAATAAGAACTTGCAGTGGAACAAGACTTACACTCTGAGGGTTGATTGAGTCTCTTGCCTTCGACTGGCTCTCACTTTCTGTTTAAATCATTTGGAGGGGCTGGCATCAGAGAAAAGGGGGCTGGGATCCCCACTCGACTATTTCCCTGCCGTGTAACTTGTGGACGAGCCTCGGGTGCCTGCCGGGCATTGTCTGCACCCCATCCGTGTTCTTTCTCACTTGCTGCTCTCTCCTCCTCTGCTCTCCCTGCTTTTGAGTAGCCCAGCACGGTGGTGAAGACAAAGGTCTCTGGAGCCAGACAGGAATGCCAGCTTCTGTACCTGCTAGCTGTGTGACCTTGGGCAACTTACTCAGATTTCCTGTGCCTCAGTTTCCTCATCTAGGGGACAGTAATAGTGCCTATTCAATAGGGTGTGGTAAGAATCAAATGCATTAGTGTATGTAAAATATGAAGAACAGAGCTTGGCACGTAGGTGGCGTCATTATGTAATAACATAAACACGTTCTCTTTTGTTGTGTCCTCTGCTGTTTTGGAAGCCATAGGCATGGACCTGTGACAGCACAGTGGGTCTGGCTCTGGCTCCCCATGTCACCAGGGGCACTTTGAGCTTCTGGTGCCCCTGCACAGCAACCTCCTGCCCCTCTTCTGGACTTAGACCCATTAGGTCCCACAGTGCCCCACCTGTTACTTTCAGTTCAGTCCTGTTTCTGGTGCCATGATTTTGAGCCCATCTGTGCTCTTACTTTTCTTAGCTCATCATTTTTCCGTTATTGCTGTATGTCTGGAAGCGAAAGCATGAGTCAGCCAGCTGCTATCTTGACCTAAAGCCTCATTAAGTTGTCTCATTGGTCCCAGAGAAACTACCTGTCAGGCGTTTCTGGAGATCATGTTAGGAGATGCGGGGTAAAAGCAGGGTGAGTTTGCTTTGGCCAGAGTTCTGAGCACGGCAGATAACTTCTGGAAACCGGAGTGAGCCCGTCAGTCCATGGACGGACAGAGGCTCCCGCCGGCAGGTTGCTTTGGACGGCCACAAGCGTGGCACACACGTTAGTTACAGAACTGGTCTGTCCCCCTAAAGGCCTGACATGCGGAGAAGCATTGACTGCTTGTATTTCACCCAAATTGCTTCTTTCTCATCGCCATCCATTCTTTTCACCTTTTAGGTTAATTGGAATAAGAGATCTGACCTGACGGGCCCAGCGGTACAGCCCTTCAAGGACCCTCAACATCCACAGTAGAGAGGCACCAGGCACACGGGTGTGTATTGCCCAGGTTCTCATTTTGACTTCTCTTCCCCACCTCCCTCATGTCAGTCAGTAGTGAGTGCAAGTGGAGAGCGAAGGACTTCACTTTTTTAATTCACTTTGGTCTGCTCTGGACCAACAAGGAAACTGGTACAGCCACCTGCTGCATTTCCTCTGTTCTCTTCCCAACAGAGAGCATCTGTCTCTGTTCCACGTCACCGGTGTCAAGTCAGAGAAATTCTGGGGTTTCATTTTTCGCCCTTCCCTCACTAGACTTAAAAATCTGCATTTAACGAGATGCATCGTCTTAGATGTTTGTTTCTCGTTGGTTCGACTGGCACAGGTGACAGTGCTCTGATGAGGTGTCCGGGGCAGAGCCGACCCCCTTGGAGAACTGATTAAAGTCCCAGATCCTCTCTCTAGAAAATTGTCACAAACTTTCCCATATAATGCCAGGGTCAGGGAGCCCTAGCATCCCACAGCGGACCCACAGACCCTAAGTTAAGAATCCTTGTTTGAGGGGTTTAGAAAAAGCCAGTCTTTAGAGGAGACATGGCCCTAGGAGTTGAGTTTTAAGGAAACTGTCAGCTCTTAAATGTTCACGGGTGGATAGAGTTGAAAGTATATGCAGAGGGCTAGCCTGGAGTCAAAATTGTGTCGGATAAATGTGTAAAAGTTCTTTTCTTGCCCCACTGGTGGCAGGTGATCTAGGGAGCTGCGACCTTTGGTTGCCTTCCTCGCTGAGTTGGGAGCCCCCACCAGAGATCGGGAGCCCCCACCAGAGATCGGGAGCCCCCACCAGAGATTGGGAACCCCCACCAGAGATCGGGAGCCCCCACCAGAGATCGGCAGGAGCGCGTTTACATCCTGTATTTGCCAGTCACCTTGAGTTTGGAAAAGGGTTTCTGCATCCCCTCTGGCCTTGCTGTGGGTCTTGAGAGAGTTCCTTCTGTTATGCCCCAAACATGTTTTGGGGAGACTGTTGGGTCCCGCCTTTTCTGTGTGAACTGTTGGCCACCAGAGTTCTCGTGCTGACTGTTTTTAGCAGAGGCTACTTGAAGCCATTCCAGGGGAAGCTGTTGCCATGGCTACACTGGCTGTGTTCTCATTTTCTCCCTTTTTGTGAGCTTGTGGTTTCCCTCATTTGTAAGGTGACAGCTGATGTTCTGTTTCTCTGCCACAGGGCAAGGAAAAGACTGAATTTTTGTTGCTTTTGCTGTCGGTGATGTTAGGTTGTATCTGTTTAGAGGGGTGTGTGTGCATGACTGTCTCATATAGAAGGGAAAGCAACTGCAAAAGAGAAATATTCGGAGAGCTTGGGGAAAGGCAGATATGCATACACATTTGCCATATGCCAAATTTTTCATTTTGCCTTAGCCACTGAGTTTGGTCCACTTTTTAGCTTAATGTTGGATTAGTCAGGGAGGGGAGCTTCGTTTCACACTGGCTGGGTCTGAACTTTACTCCAGTTCCCAGAGGAGCAGATGGCCCAGGTGGCTTTATCTCATCCCTGTTCTAAACATAGAAGGGTGGGACCAGCAGGTAGAACAGCCACACCTGAGGCCCATAGCAGTCCCAGCCCCATCCTGTACACGGGAAACTTCACACACACCTGGTGGGTGCACTGGGGCGGGTTAAGTCAAAGGATTCCGTTCTCAGCATGTTCCTGCGTGCTTATCTTAGAAGTGTTCCTTAGATGTAAATGAAACAACAACACCCTGCCCAGCTGATCCGTGCTGGGGACTGTTTGTGACTTGGGTTGTTGCCCGGGTGAGCCCTGTGGACACATCTGGACTGTGACATGTCAACACAGGCCCCACCCCTCCCTCACTGTATCTCTACAACTAGACCTTTACCTCTGCTCCCCAGGTCAAGATGAATGCCATGCTGGAGACCCCGGAGCTCCCGGCCGTGTTTGATGGAGTGAAGCTGGCCGCGGTGGCCGCTGTGCTCTACGTGATCGTCCGGTGTCTGAACCTGAAGAGCCCCACGGCCCCGCCCGACCTCTACTTCCAGGACTCGGGGCTCTCGCGCTTTCTGCTCAAGTCCTGCCCTCTTCTGACCAAAGAGTGAGTAGATCTCCTGCCGGCCGTGTGCCCGCCCGCCGAGCTCTCGGGCTTGTGCGGTGTTCAAAGAAGAACCTTGTCCCTTCGTGCCCTCCAGGCCTCCATGTGACATAGTGTCATGACTGTGACACTATGTGAGTGTAGCCGCCGTCTGCGTGGACGCCTTGTGTTTGAATCCTGGAGGGTGGGGGACAGGGCCAGATCATGGTTGTCTGGACTCACCATCCATGACAAGGACTTTGCAGAAAACAGTTGTCGTTTTAGGTAGATGCAGAAAACATATGACAGCATTCTAGCCCTTGCTCAAACACTCCGTGGCCAGTTCTGGGGCACAGCAACAGTCCTTGCCCCCAAATAGGCAAAAAAGCAGATTCGTGAACTGGGTCCTCTCCATCTGTCTTACTGAGAACTGCACTGGTATTAGCAAACGGGGTCCACTTTGGGAGGTGGCGGGATGAGCACCACTTCTGACGCAGGAAACCGTGGAATTGGGAAGGACACGGTTCAGGTCACACAGGCCGGTTTCAAGAGAAGCGTGGTCCCGTGTCCCTGCTCGCGTCTTCCTCCGGGGCTCAGAGTGAGCCCCTCGCAGGAGGCATTCCGTGTTCTCCCGGGGCTGAACTCCTTCCTCCTGTCACTCTGTTTGTGCCTCTTCAAGCCTATTCCATTCTTGGGGAGGTGGCGTGGTCACACTGTGGCCCCTTGACCCGTGACCCACCCTCACTGGGGTTTCTAGCGCTCCGTGATTGTAGCCGAAGCTCTTCCCTCCGTCCCGATGTAATCTCTCACCCTCTCTACCGGGACCCGGTGACACTGGGTGAATGCCCTCTTCTCAGAGCATCTGAGAGTTCGGGCCCTTGCTTGCCTGGTTTGATTGTCCAGTTCGTTTTTGCACGCTGTTTGCCAAGGGAAGAGCTGTCCGCTGGGCTTTGGGTGTTTGGGG
>PVJL010016699.1:0-20212 GCA_004026885.1 Lyroderma lyra | reverse complement strand
TTTATTTGGGGACGAGTGGGTTAGGGAGGGGAGAAAGGGGAGGGGATGGGAGAGGAGGGGGGGAAGCTAAATATAAGGTGATGGAAAGAGAAGTCACATTAGGTGGTGAACTTATTATACAACAAGCTGACAATGCACTGTAGAATTGTATGCCTGAAACCTATGTAATCCTTGCTAACAGATGTCACCCCAGTAAGTCTAACAATAAAAATGAATTTAAAAAAAATGCTATTATAGTATTATTGGGAGGTAAAATAATTAAAACTAATCATACCATGAGGAAGTGAAAGAAGTAAACAGGTCGTGATGAGTTTGTGGTTTTAGGTGACAATCTGAAGGGCAAGAGTCCTACTGGCTCCAAATTCTGCCAGGATTCTGAGCCTTGGCTTTGGAGGGAGTAGGAGGAGGGTGCTTTAAATAGCTCCGTGTACGTCGTGTCAGTTCTGCACATTCAGGGTGCAGCAGAGCACTGAGGTAAATGGCCCGTGGTTTGTACCTTTGACTTCCTACTAGCCCAGTTTTGAATCCCAGGCAAGTCATTTAATTCTATGAACATCCCTTCCTAATCTGAGAATGGGAGATAAGTCCAGATATCCTCATAGCACTGTTAGGAAGAGTGGATAAGTTAATGCAGGCAAACCCCTTGGCATACAAGAAACTCTCATTTATAGCATGGCCAATATCCTGAAATAGGAGAATCCCCGCAGTAGAATTGTTCATCTGTTCTTTTTCACCTTCCCTAAATTCATTTAGGAAATGTCTTTTTGTTTTCCCTAATTGTTTTCTCTCAAACTTCAAGAGTATCTTTATAAACACTGCAAGCATGACCCTCAATCAGCAAACTCAGTTACACAAAATAAAGCTTTTATTTTATTCAAACTCAACCTGATTTTTATTTTGAGACCTTATTCTGCCAGGGAGGGTAGTAACAGTCTCCATCAATCTGAGGATATCTCTTCTTCCTCTCTGCCTCCTTTCCCTGGGGTTATATGTAAATGTGTGAAGCAAATGATGTCACATGTTGGGAAGAAGGGACATTTGTTTTTAAATATGCAGACAGTGGCTGCTATATCCATGCTCTGGCCTTGTCTGATCAACAGTCATCACTAGTCCCACTAGGAGGTCACGGTTATCATGTGCATGATCCCATCTCGTCTGATGTCTCCCTTAATTGCATGTGTGCCAGGATGTGGGGCTCCTTTCCTAGAGTGGGAAGCTTTGCTTTCTCCCACCTGCTCCCAGTTATCTGGTCTGTACCCCAAGCCACTAAGTTCCCTTGCAGGTTAATTCCACTCCCCTACCTCTCACATCCCTCATTTATAACAATGACCACAGCCAACTGCTCTGCCCCTCAAGTTATAGATATATAATGGAAGTTAATGCTTTCAACCAGGGAGCACACTGAGGTGATTTGTGGTAAATGAAATGTCATGCAGAATTTATTATGTATACTCAACTCAGCAGAAAGACATTTTAAAAGTGCAAGTTTTGTTTTTCTTAGAATGGACCATGACCATATATACTGACAATGAATTTTAAACTCTCTCAGAAGTAACACAAAGGGGCTCATTACAGAACCTAGTGAGGGGAACCTTGAAGTCAAATTCATCACACCTATATCAGAGAGGCAGACAAGGCCTAAAACATTACATGCGCTTTGGGAAAATAAACTCGTGTTTTCTGGTGATGGTATTTTGACTGAAAGGTGACACCATGCTTTTAGGCATTGTAAGAATTTTTCTTGACTTCTTCTAGACCCAATAATTCTACAGAATTTAGTAAAAGGAAAATGTTTCCCTTCACCCCCTCAGCCCACTTGTAAATGTAGCTTTCCTGTTGCCCTTGGTTACTCCCTGTATTAACAGTAATTGGAGGAAAAATAATTCAAAATTTGGTCTTCAGAGGGGACAAAGGGATTGGGAAGCATTATTTACCTACTAGTCTAAAGCAGACCTTGGTGGCCATCTGGTGTGCCATGTTTTTGGGTAATTAACATGCATCCACACTTGTATTTTGTTTCCTTTCTGAAGTGAGTCTGAAAATGTGTGCTAACAGACTGTCTGTAATACAAAGGAGCCAGTGTTAAAAAATTATTATACTCATTCCCTTTCGAAAAACAATGGAAAAAAAAAATACCCAAACTTTGTTGTGCCACCAAAGGCAAAAGCTGCCTTGATAGCTGCCAAAAACTCTGGGTCCCAGACGGAACTGCTTGTTCTCTTTAGTCACCACATTTGGTGAACAATGTTGTAGGCCCAATATTCCCCCTTCCTTTTCATCAGGCTTGTCATTCAGAGCCTTCGGGGGAGCATGTACATGATCGAATGTTCACAGCCCGGTGGTACAGCCCCATCCGTGGACTCAGTTTTGAATCTGGGATTAGTTCTCACTAGTTACCAGCTTGAGTTTGTTTTTGCAAATGACTTTATCATAACTATAAATTCAAGTGAGTCAATCTATGGATGTGTTGGCAATATACGAGGACTGTCTGGAAAAAAATTCAGCCATAAATGCCTCTATTTTTCATATTACATGGCTGGACACTTTCTGTACAGTCCTTGTATGGTCAATTTAATCTATAGGGAGAAGTTATTCTTTCTCACAGAAAGCCTTCTGGGGAATTCAACAAATAGATCATGTATACAAGTCTAAACACCTTTCTGGAAGATTTTACTTTATAACATCAGTAAATTGCTTGATCCACAAACTATCTGGATATATTTTAAGTCAATCTGCACGAATAGATGAGAAAAACTCAGGCTGTCATGGTGAACATAAGTAAAAACATTTATTATATACATAAAAACTTGCAACTGAAAAGAGTGGTTGAGGCCTAAGGGTCAGAATTAAATGAAATTTCATCGTAGCACATTAATCTCACAGCATGGACCTTTAAAACTAAATGAATTACTCTTAACACAAATTGATATTTAATATTTACTTTTAAACATGTAGAAAGGTTGGCTCATTTCAGGTGAACACAGATTGTTTTCTGATTTCAGAGCAATTCTAATTTTAGATTTTATATAGAGTTATATGCACTAGAAAAATATTCTAAAGGTGTTGTTATATCCCCTTTCTGCTGATGAAAAAACTGAGGTTTGGGAGCAAACTACTTGTCCATAGTTACTTGTCTACGTAGATCTTAAACTTAAATGGACTCGAGATTCATTTAGTCCCTGCTTCTCTTCCTTTCTCCTTTAATTATTTTATACCTGCCATGATTCTGCTGTTACGATAGTACGCAGATGCCTAAGACAACAGGAGCAAAGCAATCACCCTAAAAATGATTGTATTTCATGTGGGAGGAGAGACAAGCAAATATGAGTCACAGAGGTGTGGCTATGGAGACGTAGAGTAGAGAAGAGTGGTTAAGTTGTGTGTGTGTGTGCGTGTGTGCATGCATGTCGTTACTCCTGTGTGCATGTGTGGTCTATCCAACTATAGAGGTCTAAGAAGTTTCAAAGATCTACAGGAACAGAGAATTTGTAAATATTTCCTCCAAGCAGAATAAAATATAACTGTCACATTGTTTTGTCCATGGGCTCCCTTTTATTTCCAATGGCACCAGAGAAAAAGCCACAATTGGGCCTAATTCTGAGTTCAAGACGTCTTCAAGTAGAACAAAGAATAACCGTGAACATTCAACCTCTGACGGAGGGTGAGAGAGGTTCTTCAGGCCTCTTGCCCTTCTTATTTCTTCTTTTATCTCTAAATCTTATAATAAAAGAAGGAAGTTATGAATGGGGTGGAGTAAAATGGAGCCCTTTCAAAATTTTTCTGGGAAGGCATAATTTTGTGGGCATGATAAGTTTTCCTAGACTAGTATGTTAATTTTTAAAATTTGTTTCTTCCTAAACTGCATATACTGTAATGAAGCAAAATAACTTTGTTTATGCAACTGCATATTATGGTGTCATTAGGACAGGAAAGAGCACAGACTGCAGTGATCAGAGCTTCTCTGCCCCTCTTGTCCATTGGGTCCTTTGGGATACCAAGATAGAATTCCAAGTGCCAGAGGCCTACTGGGGGTAATGCTCATGAAAGAAAGATAAAACAAAGAAGGAGTAAGAATAAGCAAGGAAGAGCTTTAGATCATGACCTCTAAAGGGAGAAGGGGGAGGAATGGGGATTCAATAGAAGAGCTTTAGACTGCAGTGCAGTGCTACAGAGCCTTGGCAAGCCTAGTGGGTGCTGGGCACAAAAATTACCCACAGAAGCATCTCGTATTATCAGAAATGGTTGCCTGCACCTCTGGTTGGCTGAGACATAGGCTAGACTAGAGGCTGCCCAGGAAGAGTGTGACCTGGGCTCAAGCATTGCTGACCACAGCTAATGGTCAAGTTGCTATATTTCTTTAAGGCAGCTAGGGACAGCGCACCACTTTGGCTACCACACAAGGTTGGGAATAGGGCACAGCTGACCCTGTAGCCACACCCACCATGAATCCGATGTTGTTTGCACAAAATGCCATGAAGAAAGTGTTTAGTCCTTTCCAATTACTCTAAAAATCCTATAGAAATGATTTTACAAACTATCAGAGAAAAGAATTTTGGACTCTTTTTATTTTAAAGAGGTGATACATTTTACTGTTTCATTTAACACTCATAATATGAGGAAATTTCTCTGATAGATACTGGTTTAAATCTCTCATCCTGCTTGTTCTACCCATTTCACCTCACTTAACTTAGTGGAGCAGAAACACAGCTGATTTTCACCTACCCTGTAATACATGCTTCCTTTTGCTTCCTTTTTTTCATTGAGGTTAAAATAGCCCAACTGATTTAACTTTATTGAGTGTCCTTGTTTTTTTAGGGTATATATACATATGTATATCTAGGAGAGATGTATGTTTATTAACACACACACACACACACACACACACACACACACACACACATTTACAGAGAATTTTCAGCTGTGCTGAGAATTCTCTGGGGGGTTATCGTTTATTGCTAATGCATTGTTAATAGAACTAGTTGTTTTAAAACTAATCTAAAAAATTATTGAAGATGTATTAGAAACTATGGGTGAGTGATTCTCAATGCTACATTCATTGAAAAGCTAAGCTGTGTAAATAAATACACCGCTGAAAATCAAATCTGTGTTTCAAGCCAACTCTGCCATTAACTAGCTGGATGACCTTGGGCAGATTATAAAGCCTTCTCTGTAAAATGAGGAACTTCAGCTAGGTGAAATCCAAAGTTTTTTCAGTCCCCATAGCTTTTAACAGTGGTTTTCAAACTGTTCATGCCCTGGAGTTCCAGGATTTTTTATGTGTTGAAAAGATGATGTCCAAGGGTGAGCCCTGATCCAGGCCTCTCATCCCCACTTTGCACAGAACACTTAGGTTTGATCTGCTTTCTGTGTTGGGTTTCATTGTAAAATTCCCATTTCAAAATCTTTAAATTTTGCAAACATCTATCTCTGTGTAGAGGATTAGCTAAGTCACAGGTATATATAGTATAATCAGGAAAAAGCAATGTGTTTGTTTATTGGCTCATTTATTATTATAAAGTGTGATATACAGAAAATTACACACTTTAAATTGTAAGTGCATTTTAACATTTGTCTGTAAAGTGAATACACATATAATTCCACGAAGTCATAAAACAGAACATTATAGGAACCACAGAATTTTTCATACACTTTTTAGCACTCTGTCTTCACTCTGTCATTATAAAGTAACTTAGGACACAACTGTGACCCTGACTTTTCTAGTACTTTTTCTTTCGTTTAGATTCTTTAAACCACTTATTTATATATGCTTAAAAATGAGATTATCAGTGCTTGTTCTTTATATGTAAATAAAATAATACTGTAATTACTATTTTATGACATGCTTTTTCCTGCATGTGCAATTGTAAGTTTATTTTGAATAGCCAAACAATCTTGAAACAGAAGAATATAGTCGAAGATCTCTCACTTCTTAATTTCAAAACTTACTGCAAAGTTTTAGTAATCAAAACAGTGTAGTACTGCCATATCTGTAATTTATTCAAATCTATTTTGATGTAGTATCCCACTCTAAGAACATAAAACATTACATATAAATGTGTATATATAATTAATCTACACACACACACACACACACGATGTTGGACAATTAATTTTGTGAACTCATCCTAGAAAAAGTGCTACATACCTCATTGCTGAATGTCACTACAGTCACCTTCAAAATACTCCCCTTGGGAAACTGTGCACTAATGCCAGCACTTCATCCCGCCTCAAAGCAGTTTTGGAACTCTTTTTTGGGAATGGCCATCAGAGGTATCATTGTCCTTGAAATCTGACAGTTAAGTTCATAAACTTGCCACTGTGCAGTTACATTGGCAGCACTGTTTGTACAAACAACTCAGTAAAGTGTCATGACCTTGGCAAGTTTTGTATAGTTATTCTGTAACAAGGTTATTCTGAAGCAAGGTCACTTCCCTTTCCGTCCATTTTCCTCTTCAGCTATTCAGGCAGCCAAACAGTCCTCTCGGTAGTTCAACCATCAGTTGGGCCTCTGAACTTCATGTCTGGCCCAGCTGGAAGCCAGGTTCAAATGCTTGATTTCCAGACAAAAGCAGCTTTTGAAACTCAACATTCTTATCCTTCTGATTATAGGCTTTCAACCAAAATATTGACCAACAAGTTCTCCTATGTTGTTTTAGGTTTGTATTGGGAAAGAGTCAGAGTAAAGTCTAAATAACACACAGGGGAGATGAAAAACTTAAGATCGTTATCATAGGAATTGGACTTACGTTTCCTGCGGTTCTCTGATCATAATAAATGGACTACACTTTGGGCTTCTAGTTTCTTTTTATTCCTTTCAATAATATGCTCCATATTCCCTTTTCTGACCCACCATCAGCTAAAATATTGAGAATCCCTTCTTTCCAGGACAGAGTGTCCTTTTGAATGGGAATACACTACTGAAAAGAACCATCCCACCAACTACAATTCCCTGTGAGAATCCATCAGAATGTTTTAGGGAAGTCTAAGTACATGCCTTTCTTTTGTTTTTTAATTAAGGTTACTGGCAATGACAGCAGTCAGATCCTTCCAGAAAAAAATTGCTTAGGGCCACTGTGTAAGACAAAAGACTGAGCTGGGTGAATCTTTGGCCTCTTGGAGAATGGTATTTCTTATTACAATCTAGCTAGGTAAGTATAATACCTCCAAGACTGTCATAGTTTTCTTCACATAAAGACATCTCTTTCTGAGCACTGCTTTACCTCCTGGCTGAATGGTTTGGCTTTGTAGTCTTGCTTGTCTATGCGTAGTATTTTGTGTTTTCACAAAGGGCGTCTATGTGTTCCTGACTTCTACTTTATAGAGGCTTTTCTCATGCCTGTACAGAAGCAGCTATGTTATTTGGTGTGCATGGTTTAACATTAAGAAAGAAATCCCACACCCAGATAGGCGTAACCCTTTATAACTAAAGAGAATAAAACTACCAAAGCCTCCTTAATTGGGGCTCTTGAGCCATTTTCCTGCTCAAGCCCACTCCTACCTCTTAGAAGTATACTTTCCCTTTTAATAAACTATATTTTTGTTTCACTTTATTTTCCTTGTAATACACTGCTTCTTGGTTTCACCTCTAAAAAAGTAGAAGAAGAAAGAAGAACATTAACTAGTTTAATAAGCAGAGGTCCTAATAGCTTTCCAGTAACTTGGGAATTTTGGTCTTTGCCCCTCAACCCCATAGTCATGCCCGGAGGCACCTCCAAATAACTATGATTGGGACCGATGATATGGCAGTGCCTTACAGGGTCCATCCATCAAACCGAAACTCAGTTCAGTTCAGCTTTGCTTGTGCTGGGCATGGCCTCTGAGACCGGAGTTTGGCTGTGCTCCAAGCACCTTTCCTGGCTTCTGTCCTGGTGTGTTTATATATGATCTGTAAGTGTTACTGATGTAATTTGTCCAGGAGTCATATATGATGTCATGCTTACTAACCTAGATTTTCCTGAGGTTGGTACAGGACAAGAGAAAACCCTAGAAAAGGAATCACTGATGGTACATAATGAAATAACATCCTAGAAATAGCTTTCCATGCCTGTTACTGGAATGAGAGCATATGGTTATCTCTGACTTAGCTTTGCTTTTGAAAATTAATTTAAGTGGGGATGAGAGATCCAGGCCAACATTTAGAATCAAACATATGATTATAATTTTAGAATTATGAAGAGAGATGATTCGATCTCTTTTGTGGATTTTAAAGATAAGGTGTTTGAAAAGAGCTAGAAGAGGGTCTTGGGTCTAGATGGTCTGATACAAGCCGATGCTGAGGATTGAAATTAAGGCTGAGTTTTAATCAGACTGAATGAAAGTATACTTTCACTTCAGTATCTACTGTTTCCACCTTTTCTCCTAAAACCAATCTGGGTGGACAGAATACATGAAGCCACATATCAGTAACAAAGAGTGACTTCTGGGAATATAATATGACCTTAAAATGCGTTCATTTGGGTATTTTAATGTATCTAGCTTTATAATATTAAAAGACAAAAAAAAACATTACTTCAGTGTAAATTTTAAGTCCACATCTTCCATGATTTGTAATAAAAACAGAAACAAACAAAAAACAGAAGAAAAAGGGGTCTTTGGGATCCTTGGAGTTAATAAAAATTTGTGACAGCTCCCATCTTGGTTACATAATAATCTTGCTCCTTCCAAAGTGCTATGAGGAGTCTGGTGAAGAATTCAAGAAAGATAAATTAAATGAAATATTCTAGAAAATGAGCCAGGACTGGATGTAGATGCTTTCTGTCCCTAAAATATCTCATCTTTGTTTCTATTCCTCTCATTTCTTTAGCTAACTTATAGATAAAAATATTACCTTATACAAATCGTTTTTTTCACTCAAAACTTTTTGGATATTAAAAAAATTGGATATTGCCAGTTGTAGCAGTAATATTGATGTTAATAATATATAATATTTATTGAGCATCTTTTTTGTTGTTGTTTGGGTAGTTCCCTGGCTGGGAATTGAACCCAGGCCGCAGCATTGAGAGCACTGAAGCCTAGCCGCTACACCACCAGGGAGCTCCCGAGCATCTTCTATATACTAGATGTTATTAAATATTTTACATACATGACGAATCCTCACAACAAATATCAGGCTAGTCTTTCATCTGTTTTACAGAGTTGAGAAAACTGAGACACAGAGGTTAAATGTTTTGCTCAGATTCATATAGCTGGTAAAGTGGGGATTTGAGTACAGATCTGATAGGTTTGAACTCTACAAGGGCCATACTGCTCTCCTAATAATGTATAATAATCTTTCATATGTTTTGGGTAAACAAACATGTTACACTACCTCAGTTAATTCAATAGCAACCCTGCAGACTCTATTTCTGTTTTATAGTTGAAGAATTAAGAAACCAAAGTCCAGAGAGTTGAGTGATGTATCCACGTTTACTCAACTAGCAACAGCTACAATTTAGACCTGAACTTAATTATCTGGATGCTCATTCATCTTACTTCCACTGTACAAACTTAGCTTGGCCATAAGACTACAGATTGGCAGGCAATGTTAGATATTAATTCAACTTCCAATTAGTAACTATTGCTGTTCCTTTAAAAGTGATCAAAACAAAAGGAGGAACCACTTAGCAAATAAGTACTACTGATCTATTTCTTTGAAGTCAGTGGATGTGAGTTCTGCTCATAATATTAACTGATTGCTTGCTTCATATGTAAAAAATGCTAAAAATGAATAAGTTTTGAAGTTAAGTGTCAGCATTCAGAACACATGTTACACAAACCAGTCTGAGACTATACAAAAACTTTTAAAAGAGGGAGAGAAAAGAAACGTTTTAAAATAAAATATTTTTAAAAGTTGTGAAAAAAATCAGAAACCAGCATGAAAATTATAAACCAATTAGAAAATTATAAACCAATAAACCAAGAATGGTTTCAGTAACCTTTTGTTTCTAGTCAAAGAATCTCATTAATTGTCTATTTAAGAAAGTCTTTCCTCAAGACTATCTTTCTATAGTGATGAATTAGCAAAGAAGCAACCAAGAACTTAGAAGAGTCCATGGTGATTAAAAAATAAAAAATAAAAAAGACTGGGATGCTGTATTTAAAACTTGGAACAAACACTTCTGAGTTTAGAAAATAACTCCTGAGAGTAGGTGGAACTACTACACAGGCCTGAAGAAAACATCAAACTTCAAATAAAACATCAAACATATGTTTTATCGAGAATTCATGTTTGTTGTTGTATGCAAGTTCCTCTTAGTATAACTGTTGGTAGATGTGTGTGTGCATGCATGTGTGTGCATGTGCCCGTGTGTATGTGTGTGCATGTGCATCTGTGTATGTGTGCGTGTGTGTGCATGTGTGCGTGTGCATGTGCACGTGTGCATGTGTGTGCGCTTGTGTGTGTGCATGTGTGTGCATGTGCAAGTGCGCGTGTGCATGTGTGTGTACATGTGCACATGTGCGCGTGTGTGTATGTGTGCGTGTGCATGTGTGTATGTGTGCGTGTGCATGTGTGTATGCGTGTGCACGTGTGCGTGTGTGTGCGTGCGTGTGCGTGCGTGTGCAAGTGCGCGTGTGCATATGCGTGTATGTGTGCATGTGCGTGTGTGCATGTATGCGTGTGTGTGTGTGTGCATGTGTGTGTATGCGTGCTTGTGTGTGCATGCGTGCGTGTGTGTGCATGTGCATGTGTGTGTGCGTGTGAGTGTGTGTGTGTGTGTGTGTGTGTGGAGAAGGTAGGGAGGAAGAAAAGAGGAAAGAAATGAGCAGATTGAAACGAAAGTGAGAGAGAGGAGAACAAGACCACTTTCATTCTTTTTTCAACTTGCTCGATATGTAAAGCCATTGTTGACTTTTGAGCTGTCAGTCAATCATCACTTTACTTGATTTCTCTGGAGCTTTTTGAGTTTCTTGACCATCTTTCATCTTTGACAGAATGGTTTTCCCTTAGTTCCTTCATATCCTGTTCCTTCATTTGCAATCTTCTATTTAGGCTATGTATTCCTTAAATGTTCTAGTTTTCCCCAAAATAAATCAGTAATATACAAAACCTTGCTTGTTTATGACATAAATAAGTCCAAATATTATTTGTAATAACAAAGGCAAATGGAATTAACTCCCCTATTAGAAGACACACTCTCAAAATAAAATATAACAAAAACATTAAAAATACAAGGAAGGGCAGAGTTGTGTTGGGCAAATAGTAACAATTAGAATTAGGAATTGCCATGCTTGCGTTAAAAATTAAAAAAAAAAGATTTAAATAGAAATTCTTACCAAAACTAAGAGATTCATATTTTTATATTGAATGAAGATGAAATTTATGATGAAAATAAACACCACTAACATACATGTTTTGTGTATATTCTTCCTTATTTTATTGACAGCCTGATTATAAATAAGCTTCACAAGGGCAGGAACATTGCCAGAGAATAAGGTGAATTTGTCAAGCACAGTGAAATGCAATTGTAGTAAAATATTGCAACTCCACCTTTGATGACATAGCCAAAACTCAACCAAAATAAAACAAGATTAGAGGGACAGAATGATATAATTAACAAAGCTGGTTTATCACATGTACCTTGAATGTCTCTTGCATCAGAGAATTAACTTATTTAACAAACACTTATTAAACACCTGCTGGCACACATAATTCTTAATACCACAGTACTTGTGGTTGGTCTACTCTAATCTACCACTGCATTTCTTGCTCTCATAATGACCTTGTATCCCACACGCTTTTGCAGAGGAGACAGTGTCTTAAAGAAAGTGTCTCCTGCATCCAGTCATAATCAGTTGCTGCCATAGTGAGTTGTGACTATAACATAAACTGATCACTTGCTTCATATGTAAAACTTATAAAAATGAATAAGGTTTAAAGTTTAGTGTCCATGTGCAGAAAATATGTAAAACAAACCAGCTGAGACTATACAAAAATGTTAAACAGAAGGAGAGAAATTGGCCATTTTAAAACCAGGCATTTACATGAGGTGAAAAAATAAGAAACCAGTATGAACATTATGAACCATTCACAAGGGAATAATTTCAGTAATCACCTCAGCACTCAACTAATCTTGCAACCCATTTTTTTAGAAAATTTAAGATTTGACTTAATTTACATATGTATTTGGTATGCTTGACTTACATATTTTTCTAAACGATTTTCTAAAAATCGTTTCTAGATTAATTTGATTCAATTTCATAATAAAAAATACACAGAGAAGAAATAAGGCAAACACAAAGTAACAGTAAACATTTGGTATAGACCTCTGTAATTCAAGATCAACAGTATCACAATAATAACCAAAGATTTTTGAATTATAGAATGCCATATTTATTGTCAATGTTAAGTACCAATGCATTTGTTGGATGATAAGTACCATAAACATAGTTCACAAAAGCAATTATGAAATTATACAAAGGAAAGACTCATGACTCCAAAATAACGTCACATACAAGGAAACAATTTTTTAAGAATGTTTTTTAGTTACCTAAAAAGTTGAGTTAATAATGATTTATCATGTAATAGAAAGTGATTTATAATTTTATGACTTCATAGCCCAACCCCCAATCTAATATGAAGCTCATTATTTAAAAAAAATTATGCAGTAAAACACTACTTACAGTAGTGCTTGGCTAAGTTTAAATACAGTATGAATTATTGATGAGTGCTTTATCGCCTTGTGTACCTAAGGGTCTTAAAAATATGTCCCTCTTTTGGTGAAAATTATTGTAGGAAATTCTAAAATTATTGGCTAGCCAAATGAGTTAAATAAAATTTTTTATTAATTAAAAAAAAAGCAGATATCAGGGAAACTGACCTAGATTGGCGATCAGAATTTTTTTCTGAGGAAATGAGTTTTCAACATGAAACCTAAAGGATGAGTTGGAGTTCAAGTGAACAACAAGAAAGGACTTCGATGAATGGGGAATAGTGTGTGCAAGGGACCCAAGATGGAAAGGAGCTGAGGTATGTTTTCATAAATTGAGGGGAAAGATCAAGAATACTTCTTTATATCAAATTGTCAATATCAATGACCTTGGGGGCAGAGACACTTTCAGTTTCTATTCTATGTAACTGTTTAAGTGGTAGGGTTATGGTTAATTTAAGCATCATTCAAAGCAAAGAAATACAAATTCTACTAAACATACATACAAATTTAAGAGGGAAGACAGGTAAAAAATGAAGGTCAAATTAATTAAAGATATCCTTTTCAGAGCCCCTGATTTTGAGTGCTTCTCAAAAGTGGTTCTCTAAATTTAACAGGCATGCAGATCATCCAGGAATTGTGTTAAAATGCAGATTCACACTCGCAGGTTCAGGTTGTGGCTTGAATATCTGCATTTTCAACAAGCTTTCAACTGATGCCAATGCTTAACATCCCAGTGCTTTATGATGGACTGCTAGACTTGAGAAAAACACTGAGCTAGGAGGAGGATGACCAGATGTTAGGACCATCCTGTTCTCTTATGTCTCTTCTGCACCTGACAAATCACTTCTCCAAGTCTCAGCTTCAGGACACCTTCCACATCAGTCAGGTGTAGCGCTTCCTCCAATGTGTCCCAAGAGCAGTTTCTCAAACCAGCATGCAAGGAATCCCCTGGCGGGGTGATCCAGATGCAGTTTTCCAAGCCCCACTCCGGAGGATAAGAATCACCTTGGTCTAAAGCAGGCTTATCAATTTTATTAATCTTTTCAAGAACCAGCTTTTAGTGGGGGAGGGGGAGTCAAATATATGGTGACGGAAAGAGAACTGACTCTGGGTGTTGAACACAACATGATGTATTGTAGAATTGTGCACCTGGAACCTAAGTAATTTTCAACCAATGCCACCCCAATAAAATTAACAGTTAAAAAAGAGTACTCTCTGAAAATCCATGATATTCAGATACAGTGTCCCAGAAGACTCTGATGTGGGTGATTCTGGGATTTGCAGTTCATGGAGAAATGTACTGTCTCCTCTATCGTCAGTCATGACACTCCCCAAATGTTTAGTGTATCTATGAGTAAATGAGTGTATGTTTCCTTCTTCCTTTTATTTGTGATGATAAAAGTTTTAATTGATCACTCTAGAAAATAAGGAGATATTAAAAAATATAGCGAAGCAGAAAGATGTCATTGGGCATCTTATGACTGAGAGGCAAACATTTACTTTTAACATATATTTTTTCATTGTACTTTTCTCTCTACGTTTTGTTTCACTTGGCTCAGAACATATTGGATATATACTACTCTAAATCCTTTTTGGACCAGGGGAAGGTAGGGACGTGTTCTATGGCATTGCTCCATTGAATGTGTTTGTTTCAGAAGCTGAATGACACAACCTTTTATATATTTACATGTCTGTCCCTCACTCGTTCTTTGATAGCAGACTAATTCACCACCACCACCACTCCCTGCAAAAACATTATTATTACCTGAATTTTGGGATTCTGTATTTCATTATCACAATTCATATTTTGTGTCTTAAAATACTATTCCAAATAGAAAAAAAAATCTTATTTCTCAGAAATTTGCAACTGACATATTTCTAGAAGTAGCCATTTTGTTCCTATAGGTAAATCACAGTGATTTTTGTTTGTTAGTTATGTGTCTCCTTTTTTATTTCTAGCCAAGAAAACTGGGACTTAATTATTAGCTTTTTAGTGACCTGCCATTTATTTGAAGATGTTGACATTTACCCAGCAGTATTACAAGAAAGGGGCTTGCATGTTTACACCCTGATATTACCTCATTGTCCTTGAAAATCCCAACCAAAGGCATAATATTACTTTTATTAATAGCTGTTCAAATAACGTGATGTTCTATCACTTGGCAAAGCAGAGAATATGCCTAAGACACGATTCTTTCTGCCAGCAGTACTCTATTTATTTTCATTGATTCTTTTCTAAATAGTGTATTAGATAACCTATCTATTTATCCCTCTTTTCTTACAAATAAACAATTTGTTAATTACTCTGTGTATTATATTCAGAGAGAGATTTAAAATTCAGTTTGTGTTTTGAGTTTATGAACAAATATTGCTAATCGTTAGAAAATATAAATGGGTTCCCTACAAGGGACATTTTAATCTAGCCCTGAGTAGCACAGATTTAAATCAATTTTTTATTGCTCTGAATTTACTTCCAAGAAGCAACTTAGCCCTCCAAAGAAAAATGGCTCAATGATCTGTCAGTATAATGAATTTAAAATACCTCTCCCCATTCTCAGTGAAATTTGTTCAGTCTTGTGACCATAGGTATTTATTGTTTTTAAGCTTTAATAATAGTGAAAATTCACTCTTCTAAATAAGGGCATTGTGTAGAAAAGGGAAGAATAAAATATAACATGCTTGGGTTTTGTAGTGCTCAGTTAGAACTCTTTTAAGTGTTCTGAAATACTGTGATTAAACTCTTCATGGCAACAATTATTAAGTATACACAGGACCTCATGGGCCCTCTGGATGAGTCATTCAGGCCTGGGGTGGGAGGCAATGAGCATGACCAGTGATCGCTGAGCTGTATCCATCTTTAGGTATTATTGTGTTAGAGTACCTGGAATGGCTTCTAATACTGCCCTGAACTCACCTCTCCACATAACTCAGGAATATTCAGAACCTTATTTTCTTTTAACTTTGTATGTCCAAACAGAAATGAAACGTGATAACTGAAAGCAGTTGAGAACTAATGAACAGAACATAATAATTTGTTTACTATTGATCTACTAATGCAGATGACCATGTTTGGGATCATTAATTTATAACCTAGTAGCCAGATTCACTACCTCAGAGAAAGAACACAACATTGTAGATAGATAGATAGACAGACAGACATGTATATGCCTAAATACTTCTAGTAACTCTCAAGACAGAAAGGATAAAAGAAATACTTTTTATAGTTAAACTTTACATTTTGGAAGATTGCAATTCACAGACTCAGGACTGACTCTTTCTCCATGAGTTCAAGGCTCATAAATACATACAATAGTATAGCAGGAACTATCTATTTCTTTAGGTTACACATTGCATAGGAAAACTTTTTTCAAAGCCTAAATGTACTCATCAACTTTCATATGTGTAGAAAATACTGGTAGAGAAAATGTGTTTTTAATTTTTTTTTTTTTTGGAAGTTCCCAGGAGGCAGAGACCCTTTGACTTCTCATTCCTAATTCCTTAGAAAGAGAAATTGGAGTCAATCCTTTCCAGGAACCAGGGAATCTCTATTTTTAGCCTCTGCTGATTAAGACCACGTTATCTAAATAGGAAGAATGTAAACCATGTGTATCTTTTACTCCTGAGCAGTACTTATGGGGTTTCCATGGTCCTGGCAGGCTGTATTATTGAATACATGCATGGACAGTGAATCGTCCTTAGTTGAGTTCACTGAGGGTCATTGTTGAGTCAGGTTTTCTTTGAATTGTGCCTTTCTTTTGTGCTCCTGAAGAAAAATATAGTCTTCCATCATGTAATTTTTTTTTATTTTTGCTAACAGGCGCCTTTGAAATTTGTTCGAGTAGCAAAAATGAGATACAGAAGGAAGTTAGTTAAGGCTAAAAAGAGAAAAACAGGAAATCATGACCTAAATTGGTGAAGTAAAAATTGGCACCATGACCTAAGCAGGTACGACACAGGGAGGGAGAATTAGTAAGTATGGCTGGTGTATGCTGAAGGGTGAGAGGAAAGGAGAGTACTGGTTAGACTTAACTCAAGAGCTTTGTAGAAACAGAAAGTGGAGGGGATGGAACTGGAAGGAAATATTCTTATAGGGAAGGGATCAAAAGCATGAATGTGCCAGAACTGAGAAGCAGAGCAGTTACCATTAGTACAGTGTTGGTGTGGCAGAATTTGGAAAGAGAAACTTGGAAGAATCAAAATTATCTGGTTGCAAATTCAGAACTTGGTTTGGCCATTTATGCCTATGACAGTAGGAGGAATGTAAAGGAGACACATCTGTTGTGTAGAGTTAAATGAGAAAATAGAATTATAGGAAATGAGAAGACCACAGGTTTTTCAAAGACGAGCCACAGCAGATGCCGCTCACCTCTGCGTTGAGGCAGGTGGTACTCATGGAGAAAGAACCACCCGAGGAGAGGGCAGCTGAGTCAGCCGGAGAAAGGCAGGGAAGAGCCAAAGTGCTTGGAGGGGATGGGACCTGATTTTCTACATCTGTTGGCGACCCTAAATCTGATTTCTTCCTTCCCTCCTGAGATCCAAAATGCTCTCTCTCATCCCTGCAGGTTCTTTAAACAATGACAACTTTTAAAAGACTCCAGATGGCTTTGAAAAAACTTGAAAGTCATCCAAGGTGCACTGTAGGCCTTTGTAGACACTCCATGTGGAGCCAGTCTGAAAACTCTCTAGTTTTTCTGTTTGGATTATGTCTTGGGGATGAGCTATGGTTGCCAGCACACGCAACATTTGAAAACTTCAAAGTAAGCCAGCACCAACCCATGTGCACTTAGAAGCAAAAAGGGAATATGAGTTCTCAGAGCCCCATTGGCCTTGGTGTGCCCCACTCTGTACCCTGCCTGGCCATGTTGTGAGAGGAAGGTCGAGGACATGGAGATGAGCAGAATAACTCATTCTCTGCTTCTCAGATATCACTTTATAACCCACTCCCTTAGCAGATTTACTGAACTTGCACAGGAAATTTAACCCGGTGTGGCTTCACTGGGAATATATTAGGGAAGTTCATAGACTTACCAAGTTTGCCTAGTTTTCCTCTAGGACTGTTATACAGAAAGCCAATCTCAGGCATGAGCTACATTGAAATGGCTTTAATAACCAACAAGTGTAATCAGTTACAAACTTTTTGAAGATAAGAAGGTTGCATAAAGCTGTATTAAATTTTTTTTTTCAAGAAACAAAGTGACTAAGAATTAAACACTAGTGTAAGGATCATTTGTATTCACTGGTTTATTGGAAAGAAATAATCCAAAGTTTTAAGATAATATCAAAATGCAAGAGCTTTGAGGGATAAGTTTACATGTAGTCACATTGTGGATAAAGGACTGGGGTGTGTGTGTGTGTGTGTGTGTGTGTGTGTGTGTGTGTGAGAGAGAGAGAGATGGAGGAAGATAAAATGTTCTCTTGATGTGTTTACTGATTTATAACAAGACGATTTGTGCTAAAAATATATTTTTCAGGCCATCCAGTTCTTCTATCATCTGACAAGTTGGCAGGGAATAACATGCAGGGTGACTAGAGGGATAAAGCGTGACTAGAAAGGTCTAGGTGTTACGTGAGTGTTACTTTTGATTGTGCCGAAACTTGTGGGGCGATATTTTATTTTTAACACCATTGCCACATCAGTACATCCTGTATCCTCTCTGTGGACGTGAGACATGAGGGATGGATGGATACTTAGGGAAACTGGTTTGGTTGGCAATGTTGACCCAAAGTTAGTATATTTCTACTTCTTCCAGGATACTAATGACAGATGTCAGGCTTTTCTTTTTTTGAATAATAATAAATATAAATTATGTAGTCAAATAAAGATTGCAGTGACATCTTCCAGTCACCATGGAGGTTCTTTGCACTCCAATTTCAAGCATCATCAAAAATCCTTGAAACAGTAGCCAGGTCATCAGGCAGGTACAGATTGCTGCTTATTTTTCTCCATACCCTCATGCAAGAAGATTTTCAAGGGGTTAAGGGCAGCTTGCAGATTCAGAGAGGACTGGAGTCACATATTGGTTATTGATAGGATACTATTATCATCAGGGAAGTATTTAAACACAGGCAGAAGTTTCCATATATAATACGGAGATAAAAATCACCAGTAACTATGGCTTTTTGAGCAGTCCACTATCTAGTGATTTGTGAATCTCAGAGTAAGAGGGAAGTCCAGAAATTTGCTGTCAGCTTTCATGAGACAAGCATAGTGCTTTTGAAATTTCAGTCACTCATATTCCAACTTCACAATTTTTGCAACATCTAAAATCACCTGTACTGAGATTTCTTATAGTCTTTATTTAAATCAATTTGCTTTTGCTTAAATAAATTTATTTTAAGCTAAATTAAATACAGTGAACATAAATCAGTGTCATTCAATTCTGGCTAGACATGTTATTGTCTAAGGCTCTGGCCTTATTTCTGTTCTTTTCCTGTTGAAGTATGAAAGCTAGTAGTGTTAGAGGACTGTTAGGAGCTGTCACTAAACTGAGACTTTCTCCTGGAAGGAATCAGAAGGATTAAGGGAAAACTGAAAGACAATTAACAATGTTATTTAAGGCATAATTCCCAAATCCCTGGAAGCATTTGCATGGCACCCAAATCACCTCCTGTACCTCCAGGACAGGCCTCCCACCTCTAGGCAACTCTGGGATAGAAGGGAGTGGGAACATCAATATGATCTCCAGTTATATGTTCAACTGAGTCCCTGCTGAAGAGAAATAAGTGACTCGGCATAGGCTGTCCAACCTAGACCTGTCACAGGTGTCACCACAGTGGAATGGAGAAGGGTAGCTACTGGAGCAAGGCTGCCACTTAAGGCAGCCATCTTTCTCTCCCTCCCAGTCTTCTGCTCTCCCAGGTAAACATGTGTAGGGTGGAATAGTCAGAAGATAAAGAAAACCTCTGGGTCTTTTACATGATTGGCACCTTCCCCGGCCACTTTATTCCCTGTTACCCTGTCCTGCTTTATTTGATTCCATAGCATTTACCACCACCTAGCAGCATATATATTTTACTACATACTACATATGTGCTCATAATTTTACATTTGTTTATATTTTTGCTTATTTATTGATTGATTAATTTTCTCCAATACTAGAATATAAACCTAAAATACAGGTATCTTGGTCTGTTTTTTCATAGCCATATAGAGTATATGAGATATAGTGGGTGCTCAATAAATATTTGTTCAATGAATATGAATGAATGAAAGACTACCCTTCAGAAAGGAGTTAGTGAAAAGGGATTTCAATTTACCTGTAAATGTTGATATTTGTAAGGATCAGTTAAATTATATCTGATGTAATTATGATCCAATATGAAAAATGTGTATTTGTTGCCAGAAAAAGACAAAAACATTGGCATAGAGTTTGAGAAGACTTTTCTTAGGGATGGAAATGTGGATCTGATGGTTTTATTCTCTCACAACCTTGTGGAAGCAGCTTAGCAGCAAGTCTCCTAACAAGTACCACTGACTTGTCTTGTGGAGGCTGACCAGAGGTACCATTTTAAATGGGACAGAAAACAACAGAATTGTCCCGTTTCAAACAGTACGTACAGTCAGCCTACTGACATCTTTTTTT
>PVJL010016698.1:0-20220 GCA_004026885.1 Lyroderma lyra | reverse complement strand
ATGCTCATCCTCATTAGCTATCAGGGAAATGCAAATCAAAACCACAATGAGATACCATCTCACACCTGTGAGAATGGCTATTATCAACAAGACAAGGAATAACAAGTGCTGGAGAGGATGTGGAGAAAAAGGAACTCTGGTACACTGCTGGTGGGAGTGCAAACTGGTACAACCACTGTGGAAGGCAGTGTGGAGTTTCCTCAGAAAATTGGGAATGGAGCTACCATTTGACTCAGCAATCCCTCTTCTGGGGATCTACCCAAAGAACTTGAAAACCTTTGTCTGCAAAGACTTATGTACCCCAATGTTCATCGCAGCACTGTTCACATTGGCCAAAACATGGAAACAACCAATGTGCCCTGCGACAGATGACTGCATAAAGAAGCTGTGGTACATATACACAATGGAATATTACTCAGCTGTAGGGGAGAAAGTGGAAGGGGTGGGAGAGGAGGGGGAAAGGTAAATATAAGGTGATGGAAAGAGAAGTCACATTAGGTGGTGAACGTATTATACATCAAGTTGACAATGCACTGTAGAATTGCCTGAAACCTATGTAATCCTTGCTAACAGATGTCACCCCAATAAGTCTAACAATAAAAATGAATTTAAAAAAAAGAAATACTGCCATTTACAACAAAATGCATAGGCCTAGAGAATATCATACTAATCGAAATAAATGAGACAGAAAAAAAACAAAAACTGTATGACTTCACTCATATGGGGAATATAAAACTGAAAATAACAAAGAAAAAACAAAGCAAGAAAAAACACATGGACATAATCAATAGTTTAATGTTTATTTGGGGACAAGTTGGGAGGAGATGGGAGAAGACAGAGAGGGTGGGAGAAGAGGGAGGGGGTGCTAAATATATGGTGATTGAAAGAGAACTCACACTGGGTGGTGAACTTATACAAGTTGAGGATGCACTGTAGAATTGTACTCCTGGAATCTATGTAATTCTTTCTTACCAATGTCACTCTAATAAGTCTAACAATAAAAAAATGTACCACATATTTTAAACATTATTACTCATTTTTATCTTCCCAATATTCTAATTAATTGTGTTATATTCATTTAAATTTATATTTTAATAAATGACATATGTTACAGTTATTTGAGGTGAATAATGTTGGAAATTTACTTGTAAACAAATTTGTAAGTGTATTTAAAATATTGACAAAATTAAAATTGCAATACTGTTAATAAAGGAAACATTGTTCATATAATTAACACTACAATATTTTGACTATTTTTATAAAATAAAGAATACTGACAAAACAAATATGTTAGCTTAAAACTAAATTAATGACCTTAATTTAAAAACTGGAGATTTCACAAGACGTGTTAATTTGAAAATTCTGCATATTAATACCTACTGTATACTAATAAAGTATAAAAATATTTCTGGGCTTTTTGTGATTTGTTATGGATATTTTATCAAAAATAGAGTAGAATTATTATGAATAAAACAACCAATTTTAATTATACCCTATGACTTTTACTTAGAATTTCTAAAGAAAAAAGAAAATAATCTATCTTATTTTTTTTTACTTTGATTTCTACTTCATCTGAAATTAATGTCTATTTTGAATTTTGTATTTTCTCTGACAATTGTACATTATTTTATATGGTTGTTGGGTTTTAGTATATGGCCCTTTGTACTGCTTATGTACACTTTTATAGAATTAACAGATTTTTGCCCACTTATACAGGAAGGTTTGAATAATTTACATTAATAGCCCAAAATAATGTATTTGATGTGCCTTTTACCACCTCAACATTTTATTTATTCCTTTAGGAATCCTTTTCTTTCTTGGTATTATGATGTAAATGTCTTGCTTATTTTTTTACAGTGATTTATGCATTTATGTTTTGGTTTTATCTTTAGAGTTTCCTGTGTGTTTTCTAAATCCTATCTTTCAAGAATTCTTAATGCAATCTTACTCTTCCACTTTTCAATGATATCTGCGACGCATGTAGCTACAATACATCCTCCAGATGGACAATTTTCTTAGGAGAATCCTGCTATTCAGAGATTGATAAAGTGTTTCATAATCTGGCCCCTGCCTAATACCTAGCACCATTTCAGGCCTCCTACTGTCTACATGCTAAAGATATCACTCTATTTTTTTCTCAAAATTATGATTCATTTATAATTTTATTATTTTTCCTGTTGACTTTTCTGCCTGGAATATGTGTATAGTTATTAATATTTAAACAACATCTTAAGAAAAATAGCTTCAGAAAAATAAAAAGTTCATTTTTATAAATAAAAATCCTTTGTTGATTAAAGAATTAGGCAAGTATTAGACACTAAAAAGCATTTTTTATCTACATTGATGAATAAATGAATGTAAAAATGATACTACATATGTATAAAAGAAATGCACTTGGTTTAAACAATGTTTATGATCATGTCCCCTTGAAGTAAAAAAATGGATTGTTTGGTCCTAGAAATATACCTTGGGTGGAAAAGGCAAAGAAATTAAGACAGTGATGATGACCAAAATGTTTTCTTCTCTAGTCTCTAACTAGGAAAATCCAGAATTGCTGTTAAGATAATTAATGATCACACTGGCTTGATCATGCTAATGTTAAACCAAAGACATAACTCCAGACTCATTCATTTTAAATTTTTAAATTAAATTTATTGGGGTGATATTGGTTAGTAAAATTACATATGTTTCGGGTGTACAATTCCACAATACATCGCCTATGTATCCATTGTGTGCTCATCACCCAGAATCAGTTCTTCCACCACCATATAGTTGATGTTCCCCTTACCATCTGGTAACACTAAACTCTTGACTGTCCATGAGCTTTTGTTTCTTTGTTGTTTTCAGTTTTATATCCACATATAAGTAAAGTTATATGGTTCTTGATTATTTTTGTCTGGCTTATTTTGCCTAGCATGATGATTTCAAGGTCCATCCATGTTGTTGCAAATGGAAGCACAGATGTATGTTCTTGGGTCTTGGGATCCCATTAAGAATGAAATGAAATGAAGCTCAGAAAAAGACCTTCAGTACCTGCACTGACCAAATCTGTACAATTGTTTCTTTCTACAGTTCATCCTTCTCCTCCTTTTCCCATCACCTTGGGGGCCACATAATACAATAGAAAAGTCTCATTCATTCTTATTGGGACCCCAGGACTGGAGAATATACACCTCCGAAATTCATTCCCATTCTGCTCCATATATGTTGTGGCTATGGTAGAGAATTATGTACTTCTTTTTTTTTTTTTTTTTGCTGGTTGGTATGTGGGCAGCTCCCTGGCTGGGAATCGAACACAGGCCGCAGTGCTGACAGCACCAGCGCTGAAGCTTTAAGCCGCTACACCACCAGGGAACTCCCGAGAATTATGTACTTCTCTACAGCAAATGCTGTGAAGACTTCCTGCACAGGCCCATGTACTATGTACATTTCTTTCAATATTTTCTCTGATCTTGTCATATGCTCTAGCACACTCCCTAAAGCCCTCAGCATATTCAGGTTCCATTTCAAGGAAATCACCTTTAATGGATATCTAGTACGAATGTTCCTTGTCCATACCTTCGTGTGAATGGAGTCTGGGATGCCTATGCTTATGGCTTTGAACTGCTATGTGGCCATCTGTTACCTTCTGTGCTACTCAACTATTCTCACCAATCCCATTATTGCAAAGGTTGGGCTTGGTACTTTCCTTGAAGTGGTGCTGCTCATTATTCCCTTCACTTTCCTCACCAAGCACCTTTCATACTTCAGAGGCAATATAACATACCATACCTACTGTGACCACATATTTGTAGCCAAGTTATATTGGGAAATATCAAGGTCAATGTCATCTATGGTCTCATGGTTGGCCTCCTGACTGGGGGCTTTGACATCCTGTGCACACAGTCTCCTAAACTATGATTCTTTGGTCACTGGTCAACCTCTCCTCAGCAGAAGCTCAGAAAAAGACCTTCAGTACCTGCACTGACCAAATCTGCACAATTGTTTCTTTCTACAGTTCATCCTTCTCCTTCTCTTCCCATCACCTTGGGGGCCACATAATTCCTCTATCTTACTATACCATTATGGCCAATATTTCCCTGTTCCTGCCTCCCACTATGAACCCTGTCATCTATGGGATGAAAACCAAGCAGATATGAGACTATTTCATAAGGATTCTTTTAGGTTTGAAGGACATCAAATTTCATGACATATTGAAGAGACATTTGCCTGGGGATAGAATGAAAAGGAAAATAATGCTTCTCTGTGTGTATGTTTAGGAAGGAGACTTTCCAAAATAGGTAACTGACCTTGCCAAATGAGTGGGATGAGTAGTCCATTCATATTCAACTCTGCAGAATTCTAAAATAATTTTTCTCCCACATCTACTTCATAAAAGTTTTTCACCTTCAGGTTCTTTGTATAACTCTTTGTATAACAAGTTTCAATAATATTAAATTCCAGGAAAAAAATATTGAGAAGATAAAGCAATTATAAAAAAATGATTCTAATTATTTGGGCCAGATGAATTAAATTGCTCTTTTATAAAATTGTGAATGAAATTTCCAGTTTGAAAACACTGATTTAGCTCTGGGAAAAAATGCACTATATATTCTCATTACTTTCATAAGTCCTGTTTCTCAGGTTTTTAGAGGAAACTAGAAAGTGTACCATGATTATCATAATGAGGTGTAAGCTTCTGTGTGTCTTATGACAAACATTGGAACCTACTATTTACCTGTTCTCTCAACACATGAGCCATTCACACAATTGCTTCCTTCTAAACTAGTGGGTTGTCTGGTTTTATCAAAATAGCTTTCAAATAATTTATAGTTTGGAGGGAGAAATATGACTATTAATGAAAGTTGTGAAATGTTATAATAAATATATTTCTATGAGTGCAGTATTATGGGGAACAATAGTCACTTTTTTCTTTGAGCTGAGGATGAGTCTAAGAGAATTTCTTGACCATTTTCTGTATAATGTTGAAGGTATTTCTAAATTAACATGAATGTGAGAGACTACATATAACAGTAGATTTATAATGTTAATATACCATAAAGAGGATCACAGTCAATTCTTTTCTAACTTCTAAGAATCTGCATTACTTATTTTTATTATGTTAATTTATGCTAATTAATTTTTATATTTGATTCATCCTCTAGTACTTTTCACTTTGTAAAGGCACAAAACAAATAAACTGGAATAAAAAAATCATCCTCTTTTATATTTTATTTTTCTGTTCATCTTCAGGGCAAATTTTTTTTAAAGATTGCCAGTATTCATTCTCTTTACTTACTCACCCTGAAATAATTATTGCCCTCTCCTGGCTTTCTGGAGAATATCTTCCATCTCATCATTCCACTATAATATATTCTGTCATTTTCACAAATGACTTGCATGCTACTAAATCCAATAAGCCTCTCTCCATGACTATCTTGTTCTACTTCTTAACAATGTTAAATACAATTGATTCTGTATTGAAACAGAAGTTGGCAGAAGACAATAAAATAATATTTTTGAAGTACTAGAAGAGGAATTCCAATTTAGCATTGTAATTCAATAAAAAACTTCAAATCAAAAGATAAATTAAATATTTACTTAAAAGCTGAAAGGAAATACTAAAATGTTATTCAGAATATAGAATAATAATTATTAATGAAAGCACAGAACTGTAGAAATTAACTAAACCACCAGAAAAAAATGGGATTAATTATGACAAAATGTGTTCTTTTTAAAATAAAGAAAATAACATCACGTAAATGTAAACATATGTAGAGGTAAAATATATAGCACTAGTAACACAAAGAGCAGGAAGGGAATTAATGGAATAAAATCTTGTAAAATTTTTACATTGTTAAAGTGATAAATGTACTACATTGATAGGTACAGAGTGTAGGTTGTAATATCTGTCTTAACCTTTAGAAAAAAACTAACATTGAAGAAAAATATGACAACAATATCAACAGGTATTTTATTGGTCAAAAAATAGCAAGAGGAACAAAGAAAAAAAACAGATGAAACCAATTTAAAATAGTAATTACATTACTGTAAGTTGAATAAGTAATCTAATTAAAAAATAAAATAAGTTGAGAGATGTCATCAAAATGGCAGCATAAGAGAAACTTCTTGAAACTTTGCCTGGAAATTACAACAAATTGAACAACTATAATTCTTAAGCAACACAAAAACACAACAGAGAGATGTATTCATCCAAAAAAACACCTAAAGGTGAATAAAAAGGGCCAGCTGGGGAGGAAGGGATAGGGAAGTGTGGAGAAGAGGCCACAGGATAAAATCCGGAGCCCAAGATAGAGAAGGTTTGGGATGGGGGTCCAGAGCTCAGTATGATTCTGGGATGAGATGGCAGCTTGGGAAAAATGTGAGCCTGGTAGTCAGTACAGTCCCAGGAGAAAGAAAGACTGGGACATGACAGTTGTGAATCACGGGTCCAGAGCTCAGTGGAATTCCAGCAGAGAAAATAACTGAGATGGTGGCAGGTATAGAATATGAACCTGGTGCTCACTGTGTTCCTGGGAAAAAGACTGGAACATGGCAGATGCAAAATGCAATCCTAGAATTTAGTGTGGCCCTTGAAGAGATAAAGATGTAGGTGGTAGTGCACACACTTTCTCTGGCCCTGTAAATTCTTGACTGAGAGACCAGCATATAATACAGCTGAACCTAGCACTCAAGGCAGAGGACTCAGGGCATATAAAAAGCAAAAACCTTCACTGACCTCAATGCCAGGCAGACAACAAAGACATGGAGCTGGCCAACTCCCCAACTCTACCAGAGCTCCCATCCCCACCTCTGCTGAGTGTTTACAGGGAAGGAGTGGTAGGGGCTAGTCAGCTCTGGACTGGAAATCACCATTATCTGGCACCACAACCAAACCTGTGCCTCATTCAACAAACTCTGCCTTCACTCTTTCTGGTTGAAATTGGTAGAGACCCCAAGGGAAGCTGAGACACATGGGTGCTGCAGCTTCTTTCTGACTGCAGGCTCAGAACTGGGATTTCAGAGACTCAGAGCCTTATTACACACCACATCCTGTCATGGGAGTGGTACACTGAGGCCAGGATAAGAGGGTCAAAGAAGAGACGTCCACTTCCCAGGAAATTTCCCACTGTGAGAAGACCAAATCACCAACAGAAAATGAAATACTCTAGCATCACCTACTGGGAAGCAAAAGAAAGATGTCTTTGTTTCTACCTGTGCTAAGATCCACTCTTGGAAATAGATGCCCAGGAAGATAAATACACTTATAGCTATGAATATCTAAGGGAACAAAGGTGCTCAAAAAGAAAATAAAAAATCTCCAGAAAAGAAACTTAAAGACATGAAACTATGTGATTTGATGACAGAGAAATTAAGATAGCAGTTCTAAAAAAACTCAGTAAGATTCAGAAAATTTAACCTGTTTAACGAATGCAGAAAAAAAATCAAGAACAAAGGAAAGTTTTAACAAATGGAAATTTTAAAGAAGAACTGAACCAAAATTCTGGAAATGAAGAACTCAATAAAAGAGATGAAGAATGATATACTTAGCTTGGAAAGCAGAGCTGACCAAATGGAGAAAAGAATTAAAGATATCATGACAAAGATGAAAGAAGAGATTTCAGAATGTAAAAAAATGAAAGAACTCTGTAAGAAGTATCTGACTCCACGAGACAAAACAATATCAGTATATTAACATTGGAAGAAGCAGAGCACCCTACAGCAAACATACTCAAACATAATAAATGAGAACTTTCCAAACCTATGGAAAGATCTGGAACCCCAAATTCTAGTAGAAAATAGGTCTCTTAGACCCTGGACCCTAGCAAATTTTCTCCAAAACACATTGTACCAAGGATGTAAAAAACTAAAGACAAAGAGACAATTCTCAAGGCAGCCAGGGAAAAATGATCTATAACCTTTAGAGGTAAACGCATCAGGCTGACATCAGACTTCTCAGCAGTAACTTTACAAGGCAGGAGGGAGTGGAATCAAGTATTCAAAACTTTAAAAAAGAGAAACTTCCACTAGAGAATAAATTATACAGCAAAATTATCCTTCAGATATGAAGGAGAAATAAAGACCTTCTTAGACATAGAGAAGCTGAGGGAATTTGCCAGCAGAACACCAACACTTTAAGAAATACTGAAGGAGGCTCTTTGACCTGAAGAAAAATATCAGAATAAATGCAATAGAGTTAGGACAACAAAAAAGGAATGAAAGTAAATAAATAAAAAGAAAGTAATGGCCACATAAATAAGAAATCCTCATATAGCAATCATCATTGTAAATATTAATGGACTGAACTCACCAATAAAAATACACAGAGTAGCAAACCAGATTAAAAAACAAAACCCATCCATATGCTGTTTCCAAGAGACATACCTCAGCCATAAGGTCAAGCACAGGCTCAGAGTGAAAGGATAGAAAACAGTATTCCAAGCAAATGGTAATCAGAGAAAAGCAAGAATTGCCATACTAATATCTAATGAAACAAAGGTTAGGGTAAAAAAGATAAAAGGAGACAAAGATGAACACTACATAGGGATAAAAGGCACAATAAAACAACAAGACTTGACACTAATTAATACATATACTCCCATTCAGGAAGTACCAAAATATACAAAGCAACTACTAACAGATCTGAAAGGAGAAACTGACAAAGGTAGGAGATCTAAGCACCCCCTTAATAGCCCTGGACAGATCATCCAAAGAGAAAATAAATAAGAAAATATCAGCTCTAAATGACCCATTACAGCAATTGGACATAATTCAAACTTACAAGACATTTTATCTAACAAAAAAGACTATACCTTTTTTTCTAGTGCTCATAGAACATTCTCAAGGATAACCATATGGAAGGAAACAAAAGTAGCCTCAGAAAATAAAAAAAGATTGAAATTATACCAAGTGTATTCTCAGACCACAAATGTCTAAAATTAAAGATCAACTGCAAAAAGAAAGCAGAATAAGTCACATATACATGGAGATTAAACAACATCTTATTTAAAAATGACTGGATCAAAGAACCAATAAAAGAACAGATTAAAAATACATAGAAACTAATGACAATGAAAACACAACATATCAAAATTATTGGGACACAGTGAAAGTAGTAATAAAAGAAAAATTTATATCATTACAGGCTTCTCTTAAAAAACAAGAAAAATCACAAGTAAACATCCTAATATCCCATCTTAAAGAACTACAAAGAGAACAGAGAAAACCCAAAGTCAGCAGAAATAAAGCAATAATAAAAATTAAAGCAGAGTTAAGGAAATCAGGAACAGAAAGGCAATAGGAAAATTAATGCAACAAAGACCCTGGTTCTTTGAGAAAGTCAACAAATTGACAAATCCTTGGCTAGACTAACCAAAGGACAAAAGGAAAGGATGAAAGCATCCAAAATTAGAAATGAAAGGGAAGAAAGTACCAGTGGTACCACAGAAATACAAACAATTGTAAGAAAATATTAGGAAGGGCTTTATGCCACTAAATTTAAGAACCTAGAAAATGTGGACAAGTTTCTAGAAAATTAAGCTTACCTAGACTGAACCAAGAACTGGATAATCTAAATAGAACAATCAATAGCAAAGAAATTGAAATGACTATCCACAATTTCCCTGCAGGCAAAAGCCCTGGACCAGGCAGTCTTACCAAAAATTTTTCCAAGCACTCTTTCAAAAAATTAAAGATGAGGCAATACTTTCTAAATCTTTCTATGAGGCCAATGCTACCTTAACACCAAAGCCTGGTAAAGAAAACACAAACAGAGAAAAAACTATAGACCAATATCTCTGATGAACACAGATGCAGAAATTCCAAACAAAATATTAGCAAATAGAATACAATAATGCATCAAAAAGGCTGCACATCATGATCAAATGGGATCCATCCCAGGAGCACAAGGATGATTCAACATATGAAAATCAATCAATGTGATACACCACATAAATAAAATAGAAGATAAACACCATATGGTCATATCAATTGATGAAAAAAACACATTCAACAAGATACAACATCCAACTATGATCAAAACACTGAATAAAATGGGTACAGAAGGAACATATATAAACATAATAAAGGCCATATGTGACAAACCCCCAGATAATATCATACTAAATGGGGAAAAGCTGAAGCCATTCCTCTAAAATCAGCAACAAGACAGGGATGCTCACTTTCACCACTGCTTTCCAATATAGTACTGAAAGTTCTAGCCACAGCAATCAGGCAAGAGAAAGGAACAAAAGCTATCCAAATTAGGAGAGAAGAGATCAAATTGTCACTATTTGCAGATGACATGATCCTTTATATACGAAATTACAGACTCCACCAGGAAACTGCAAGTACCAATAAATAAATAAAGTCAGAGGATACATAATCAACATAGAAAATTCATATATACAAACAATGAATCTTCAGAAAAAGAAATGAGAGAGTCAACAAAAAGAATGAAATACCTGGGAATTAACAAAGAAGTTGACAGGCTTATACATGAAAAGCTATAAGACACTTTTAAAAGAATTTGAAGAAGGTACAAAGAAATGAAAAGATAATCAGTGTTCATGGATAGAAAGACTTAAAATTGTTAAAATGGCCATATTACTCAAAGCAATTCACAGATTCAATGCAATATGTGTATATTTTTTAATTAAGATAAAGTTATACTAGAAGTTTTTTCTAACATGTGGTGCCACGACCTGCGCTGTTGTACAGGCGAACTGGAGGGGAGGTAATGAGGAATGAAGAAATAAACACACAGACACAGACATAGACAGAAAAACTGGGATCGGTTGTTTCTCTGCCCTCTGATAGAGACACAGAGACACAGAGACCCCATCTGGCTGCAGGGAGTTTATTTTATAGGGTGGGCAGATCAAGTGAGATCATAGGGGTAAATCAGTAATGTGAAACTGGAAAGTACCTCTTAACTAGGAAATATTGTGACAGATAACTGCATTTAATCAATATTTTGGTAAATGTTGCTAAGGTATTACTGATTGTATTATTATTCTCTTCAAAGCAAGCAAGCCATAAGTTATGTCTTGAATCATTTACAAAGCCCAAACAACTTTGCTCACAATGTTATATTTTCCACCCTAGCCAGAAACCACGTCCCGAGTATTGTCCTTGTTCACCCAGCTCTGGGCTGCCTTGCAAAACCCTTGAACTGTGGATTCCAAGCACACAGGTAACATTTCTAAAACCTGTTTTCTCAAAGGACCTGGCTTCTGGCTCACGTGCTCCCTACAATGTGGTATGTATATCAAATGGAATATTCCTCAGCCATAAGTAAAGATAAAGTACTACCATTTGTGACAACATGAATGGATCTTGAGGTTATCATGCTAAGTGAAACAAATTAGACAGAAAAAGTCAGGAACCACATGACTTTACTTATATGTGGGATATAAAACTGAAAACAACAAGCAAACATGATAAAGAAACAAAGACTCATAGACACAGAAAACAGTCTAGTGGTTACCAGAGGGTAAGAGAAAGAGTGTGAAGGAGGTGAAATATAAGAGGGCCTTCTGGAAAGTATCTAGCAATGTAATATGAAAACTAGAGGCATTTATGGCTACATTTTTTCCAGACAGCCCTGCTTTGGTGACAGAAGAAGAACTGATTCTGGGTGGTGAGCACACAATGCAATAAATTAATGATGTATTATAGAATCATACACTTGAAACTTACATAGTTTTAGTAATCAATGTGACCTCAATAAATTTACTTTTTAAAAAAGTAAGGTATTTAAAACAAAGGCTATGTTTACATACTTCCTAGCCTACTGTGAAGAGTAGAAAGTTCTTTTATTTTTAAATTCATTTTTATTGTTAGACTTATTGGGGTGACATCTGTTAGCAAGGATTACATAGGTTTCAGACATACAATTCTACAGTGCATTGTCAACTTGATGTATAATAAGTTCACCACCTAATGTGAGTTCTCTTTCCATCACCTTATATTTAGCTTCCCCGCCTCCTCTCCCAACCCCTCCCTGTTCTCCCCTCCCTGACTCTCTCATCCTCAAATAAACAGTAAAGTATTGATTGTGTCCATGGGTTATTTGTTTCTTCATTTTTTTTCTTTGCTTTCAGTTTTATATTCCGCATATGAGTGAAATCATGCAGTTCTTTGTTTCTTCTGTCTTATTTCACTAAGCATGATGCTCTCCAGGTCCATCCATTTTGTTGCAAATGGCAATATTTCATCTTTTCTTATAGCTGAGTAATATTCCATTGTGTATATGTACCACAGCATCTTTATCCAGTCATCTGTCGCAGGGACCTTTGGTTGTTTCCATGTTTTGGCCACTGTGAACAACACTGCGATGAACATTGGGGTACATAAGTCTTTGCAGACAAAGGTTTTCAAGTTCTTTGGGTAGATCCTCAGAAGGGGGATTGGTAGGTCAAATGGTAACTCCATTCCCAATTTTCTGAGGAAACTCCACACTGCCTTCCACAGTGGTTGTACCGGTTTGCACTCCCACCAGCGTGTACCAGAGTTCCTTTTTCTCCACATCCTCTCCAGCACTTGTTATTCCTTGTCTTGTTGATAATAGCCATTCTCACAGGTGTGAGGTGGTATCTCATTGTGGTGTTGATTTGCATTTCCCTGATAGCTAATGAGGATGAGCATTTTTTCATATGTCTGCTGGCCATTTGTATTTCCTTATGGGAGAAGTGTCTGTTTAGTTCTTCTGCCCACTTTTCAATTGGGTTGTTTGTTTTTTTGTTGTGAAGTCTTATTAGTTCTTTATATATTTTAGATATTAGACTATTAGACCCTTATCTGATGCGTTATTTGCAAATATTTTCTCCCATTCAGTTGGTTGTCTCTTTCCCTTGTTGGTGGTTTCTTTTGCTGTGCAGAAGCTTTTTAGTTTGATATAGTCCCATTCATTTATTTTTGCTTTTACTTCCCTTGCCTTTGAAGACAGGTTCATGAAGTCCCCCTTGAATCCTAGGTCTATAAGTTTAGTACCAATGTCTTCTTCTATACAGTTTACTGTTGCAGGTCTTATATGAAGGTTTTTAATCCATTTTGAGTTAATTTTTGTATATGGAGAGAGTTCACAGCTCAGGTTGATTCTTTTGCATATGTTTTTCCAGTTTTCCCAGCACCACCTACTAAAGAGGCTGTCTTTTCCCCATTGTATGTTTTTTGCTCCTTTATCAAAAATTATTTGTCCATATATTTGTGGGTTTGTTTCTGGGTTTTCAGTTCTATTCCATTGGTCTATATTTTTGTTCTTCTGCCAGTACCAATCTGTTTTGACTATTGATGCTTTGTAATATAAATTGAAGTCAGGAAGTGTAATGCCACCAGCCTTACTCTTTTTTATGTAGTGTTGCTTTGGCAATTCGAGGTCTTTTATGGTTCTATATAAATCTAATAATTCTTTTATCTATTTCCCGAAAGTATGATTGTGGGATTTTTTTGGGTATTGCATTAAATCTGTAGATTGCTTTGGGCAGAATGGCCATTTTAACAATGTTAAGTCTTCCTATCCATGAACAGGGGATATTTTTTCACCTCTTAAAGTCTGTTCCAATTTCTTTCAAAAGTGTCTTAAAGTTTTCTGTGTATAAGTCTGTCGCGTTCTTTGTTAAGTTAATTCCCAGGTGTTTCATTCTTTTTGTTGTGATAGCAAAAGAAATTGACTCCCTCAATTCTTTTTCTGAGGATTCATTGTTTGTATAAAGGAATGCTGTTGATTTTTGTACACAGATTTTGTATCCTACAACTTTACTATATTTGTTAATTGTTTCTAATAGTTTCCTGGTGGAATCTTTGGAATTTTTTATATAAAGGATCATGTCATCCACAAATAATGACAACTTGATTTCTTCTTTCCCAATTTGGATACATTTTATTCCTTTCTCTTGACTGATTGCTGTGGCTAGAACTTCCAGTACTATATTAAATAACAGTGATGACAGGGGACATCCCTGTCTTGTTCCTGATTTTAGGGGATTAGGATTCAGCTTTTCCTCATTCAGTATGATGTTAGCTGAGGGTCTGTCATATATGGCCTTTATTATGTTGAGATACTTTCCTTCTATACCTATTTTATTTAGTGTTTTTAATGTTGTACCTTGTTGAAAGCTTTTTCTGCATCAATTGAAATGACCATATGGTCTTTATCTTTGATTTTGTTTATGTGGTGTATCACATTGATTGATTTGCATATGTTTAACATCCTTGTGCTCCCGGGATGAATCCCACTTGATCATGATGTATGATCTTTTTGATACATTTTTGTATTCTATTTGCTAATATTTTTTTCAGGATTTTTGATTCTGTGTTCATTAGAGATATTGGTCTATAGTTTTCTTTTTTTGTGTTGTCTTTGCCAAGCTTTGGTATTAGTGTAATGTTGGCCTCATAGAATGAGTGAGGAAGTATTGCTTCCTCTTCAATTTTTTGGAAGATTCTGAGGAGGATAGGCATTAATTCTTCTTTGAATACTTGGTAGAACTCATTGGTGATACCATCAGGTCCAGGTCTTTTGCCTTTAGGGAGATTATGGATAGTCATTTCTATCTCGTTGCTATTGATTGGTCTATTTAGATTATCCAGTTCTTCTTGGTTCAGTCTTGGTAGGCTATGTTTCTAGAAACTTGTCCATTTCTTCTAGGTTGTTAAATTTTGTGGCATAAAGTCCTTCATAATATTTTCTTATAATCCTTAGTATTTCTGTGGTATCAGTGGTAATTTCTCCCCTTTCATTTCTAATTTTGGATATTTGTTTTATTTCCTTTCATCCTTTGATTAGTCTCAGCAGGAGTTTGTCAATTTTGTTGACTTTCTCAAAGAACCAGCTCTTCATTATAGTAATTTTTTCTGTTTTCCTTTTGTTCTCTAATTGGTTTAGTTGTGCTTTAATTTTTATTATTTCTTTCCCTCTGTTGACATTGGGTTTTGTCTGCTTTTCTTTTTCTAGTTCTTTAAGATGGAATGCTAAGATGTTTTCTTGTGATTTTTCTTGTTTCTTAAGATAGGCCTGTAATGATATAAATTTCCCTCTTATTACCACTTTCGCTGTGTCCCAATAATTCTGATATGTTGTAGTTTCATTGTCATTAGTTTCTATGTGTTTTTCAATCTCATCTTTTATTTGTTCTTTTATACAGTCCTTTTTTTAATAAGCTATTGTTTAATCTCCATGTATATGTGTTTGTTTTTTTCTGTTTTCCTTTTACAGTTGATCTCCAATTTCAAAGCTTTGTGGTCTGAGAATATACTTGGTATGATTTCAATCTTCTTGAATTTGCTGAGGCTACTTTTGTGTCCCAGCATGTGGTCTATCCTTGAGAATGTTCCATGTGCACTGGAAAAGACGGCGTGGTCTCATTTTGCTGGATGAAGTGTCCTGTAAATTCAATGATGTCCAATTGCTGTAATGTGTCATTTACAGCTGCTATTTCCTTATTTATTTTTGTTTGGATGATCTGTCCATGGCTGTTAGCGGGGTGTTTAAGTCTCCCACTATGAATTTGTATTCATCTGTTTCTCCTTTCAAGTCTGTTAGTAGTTTCTTTGTGTATTTTGGTGCATCCTGGTTGGGAGCATATATGTTGATTAGTGTCAACTGTTCTTGTTGTTGCATTGTGCCTTTTATCACTATGTAATGACCATCTTTGTCTTTTACTATCTTTTTTAACTTGAAGTTTATTTCATTAGATATCAGTATGGCCACTCCTGCTTTTCTCTGGTTACCATTTACTTGGAGTATTGTATTCCATCCTTTCACTCTGAATCTTTGTTTTTCATTGGAGCTGAGGTGTGTTTCTTGGAGACAGCATATGGATGCGCTCCGTTTTTTAATCCAGTCTGCTGTGTTGTTATATTGGTGAGTTCAGTCCATTAACATTTAGAGTGATGATTGATATGTGAGGATTTCCTGTGGCCATTACTTATTTCTTTCTTTGTTTTTGTTTTATTTTTGTTTCTTTCTTGTAGTTCCAACATTGTTCCATTTATTCTGATGTTTTATTTCAGGCCGAAGAGCCTCCTTCAGTATTTCCTGGAGTGCTGGCCTCATGCTGGCAAATTCCCTCAGCATCTATGTGTTTGAGAAGGTCTTTATTCCACTTTCATATCTGAATGATAATTTTGCTGGATGATTAATTCTTGGTTGGAAGTTTCTCTCTTTTAAATTTTTGAATATTGGATTCCACTCTCTCCTGGCTTGTAGAGTTTCTGCTGAGAAATCTGATGCCAGCCTGATGGGTTTTCCTCTAAAGGTTATAGTTCTTTTTTCCCTGGCTGTCTTGAGAATTGTCTCTTTTTCTTTAGTTTTAGACATCTTTAGTACGTGTGTCTTTGAGAAGATCTGTTAGGTTCCAGGTATCTAGGGGACCTGTTTTGTTCTTGAACTTGGGGTTCCAGATCTTTCCATAGGTTTGGAAAGTTCTAATCTATGAATTGCTTTCTGTAGATTGCTCTGCCCCCTCTTTAATTCCTATTATCCTGATGTTATTTTGTCTCATGGAGTTGGATAGTTCTTGCAGAGTTTTTTCAATCCTTTTGGTTCTATATTCCCTCTCTTCCTCTTTCTCAGCTGTTTCCATGTTCTGATCTTCTATATCACTATTTCTTTCCTCCATCTGGTTGGTCCTGTTTCCTATGGCAGTCATTTCATTTCTCACTTCTTTTATTGTATTATTTATTTCTCGCATTTCCATCTCAATCTTTCTTATGTTTTGAATTTCTTTGTTAAATTGTACTTTTTGGTCACGTAGTTCCTTTTTTATGTCATTCACATCCTTTTTTATGTTATTTATCTCAGCTGTGTTGTTCTGCCAATAGGTTTTCATTTCTCTCACAGGCTTTAGAATGGCTGTTTTGAATTCTCCGTCACTTAAATCAGACCCTTCTGGATAAATTTCTTGTTCTTTCTGAGGAGTTTTAGTTTTTAAGGAATTCATCTTGTCCCCTGGGTTCTTCCTTTTTGACATGAGGATTTTTATCCTCGGTGCCCAGATTATTGCTTTTGTGGTGTCTTGCTGTAGGGCAAATACTAGGTGGTACTGGGGATCAAGTTTAGGGACAGAGGTGGTTATTTGTTTCTTGTTTCTGATCTTTTACTGCGTTTGGAGGCTATGCGCATATATCCTGTGGAGAGGCCAACAAAAGGCACTCGAAGGGTGACTCTGCCTTCTGCCCTTTGCTGGGGAAGCTGTTCAGAGGCTTGTTTCTGCTGGCTCAGGTGAATGCTATCAAATCAGTCTTTCTTCCTAGCCCTGATTCAGCATTTGGCTGTCTACGGGCTCACACTGCTTTCAGAACCCTAGAAAGTTCTTCATAGAATAAATATTAATTAAATGGAGAGATGAAAAAAACACATAAATAAAAAAAGAAGTTAAAAAAATGAAACAGTGTGCAAATGAAAGAAATCCCTAACTTAAGTATTTTTAATCTAGTTTTTCCACAGAACAATGAAAAATAAGACAATATAAATTTTGATAAAAATTAAATTTTAGTTTTATTGGAAATAGCTAGTGTTCATTTTTATTTCCTACTTTCCCATATATACATACTAATACAAAACACATACATATAAAATTATTGACTTATTTATATACCATTATTTGAGTTCTAAGAATAAAAAATTCTTGCTCTTTCTTTTCCCCATGGAGGTTAGCTTGATCTCCACGCCAACACTTATACATCCACTTGGGGTTTATTTTTGTTTAAAGGCTCAATTCAACAGCACAAAAACAAGGAAGTTGGAAGTTGGTGGCAGTACATGCTCATTTATTCTAGAATTGTATTTTTTTTCTTTTATCAAGAAAATTCTGAAGCAGATAGCATTCAGGTCACTGGTTTGCTGCAAAACTAAGGTATTGAAGACACCAAAGTGAGAATAGTGACAGACTTTTTTTTTCTACTTTTGGAAGTCACTAAAAGTGGAGAGAAGCTTTGGGTATATATCAATTGTTTATCATTTTCCCAGAAATAAATCTTTGATTTCACCCACACAATTTGAAGGCAGAAGTATTATGTGAGATTGGGTGTTCTTGGAAAATATTTATTTTCCCAAATAAGGCAAACTTGTATTTTATAACTGAGGGTAGTCATGTGTTAACATTACTATTCCAATAATACTGTATAAGCATCTGCTTAGTATAAGTCACATTCCTTTGCAGAAGAAAAATTCTGATGCATGAAAATTATTTTTAATTTGTTTTGAAAAAGAAAACTGCTTAAATTTGTTGTTAATATTTGGATATTTAACTTAGATCTTGGAGAGCTTTGCAAATGTACTGAAGGTGGGATCTAAATTATAAGTTAAATGGTAAATATAAAGACAGTTTTAGTGACTAAGCTATACCTACTAAAGAAAATTGAGGCATATAAAGAGTTTATCTAGTATTTTTTAAAATATACCTTTCAGAGAGTGCATATGAAGTCCCAGGTAAATATTTTCAATTTAGCAGTACTTACATTTATCTTAATTTCTTTACATTCTTACATATGAATATATAATTAAAATGAAATACTGCTATGAAAACACGTTGGATAAAAACAAAGTATAATTTTCACCAACCTAGATACTTGTCCTTTATGTGCAGAAATCATGAAGACACTAAGCTAATACTTTCCGTTCTTGTTATGAGACACTTCAACTCCAAAAGCTGAGATATTACTTTGGGCTCTGCTATTCACAATATAATTATAGATCAAAGAAGATACTGAACATTACAGTTAAGAAACTGTTCAATGTATTAAAGTGGAATAGAGGCTGAAAAGAATAGTGACCCTATTGACTAGTTTATACTAAATTGTTAAAAGTTATTTAAAACTTTTTGAAAATCTTTTTATTATAACTCTGTGTATTTTTGTATATATGTATATTATATACACATACACATATACTGCTTTAAATTTACATTTATCATAATGATTTATGTGAAAGCAAAAATGGAAAATATAATGCTGACTATAAATACGTATTATGAATTTACCAAGTGTAAAGACAGAACCTTGTTGACAATTTTGATCTTCACGGAAAATGACTGCTTATGTAGTGAAGATCATATGTTAAGCTTTTATACAAAATGGAAATTATTATTGCTTGAAATTTCACAGTTCAAATTTTAAATTATGACTGAGCCACTTATCTTAAATAGAAAATGGAAAGTCCATTTAATATGCTTCTATATGATTTAAAAATAAATTAGAGAAGTCCTCATTTTAAAACTTTCCCTCTTGTATTAATAAAGTGAGAAAGTAAATTTAATTGTTTGTGATGATTTGGGGTGTAAAAAAAACCTTCTCAAATCAGAAAATTAAACAATTTGATTCAATTAACTTAAACTGCACACTTCCAAGCATTTTCTTTCTCCTGAGATCTTGACCTAAGTGATGATGTTCTGAATTATATTTCTCTGATATTACTATATCCTCTCCAATTCTTTGATATCCTGTTATATTTACCTAAAACATTTGTGTGTGTATGCATGTATACATTTTGAAAACTTTATGTGTAGTTTTCATCCTGATATACTCTTTTTTACTGCATATGCAATTTAAAAAAATTAATTAGAATTACATTCAAATTAAAAGATAGTTTAAATAATTTATAATTACTCCAAAAATCAATGCATTTTTTTCTAACTTTCCATCTAATTTTTTTCCAACTTTTTTGTATTTTCTTTGTTTTCCTTCTTTATGATAAGAATCCTTTATTTATTCATCCCTTCTGATACTCTTGAAGGTGTTCTGTATTTTTTGTAGTAGTGCCTTTTATGCATTCCAAGTAATTTATAATTTAATAATTATATTTATATCATTATATAATTATATAATAATGTAATAATTCTAAAAGTCAAGTATAAAATGTTATTCATTAATTTATTCATTTACTCATTATTCTATCTATTCATTTATTCAAAAAACATTTATTAAGTATATATATATGTACTAAGTGATTTATTAGGGCCTGAGGAAGTAAATATAAATACAAATGATCCTTAATATCAATAATTTCATTGAAATGTGAGGGATTTTTACATATAAATTGATTTTTTTTTTTAATTCATTTTTATTGTTAGACTTATTGGGGTGACATCTGTTAGCAAGGATTACATAGGTTTCAGGCATACAATTCCACAGTGCATTGTCAACTTGATGCATAATAAGTTCACCACCTAATGTGACCCCTCTTTCCATCCCCTTATATTTAGCTTCCCCCCCTCCTCTCCCACTCCCTCCCCTTTCTCC
>PVJL010016697.1:0-20244 GCA_004026885.1 Lyroderma lyra | reverse complement strand
AGTTAATCTGCCCATGAGCTCTGTAAATTCTGCATGGCATCTTGGGAGCTTTGTTCACCTCAATGTGCTCAATAACCAGAGAGTCGGCATCGAAACCCTTAAGTTCAGCATTACTCTCTGCAGTGTTAAGCATGTGCAGCAAAAATTCACTACTCATTTTAGGCCACCAATCCTGCACCCAGCCCCACTGTTTGGCCTGGGCACACCTACCAACTCCATTATGATGATGACAAAATAGCACACTTTGCTACTGTAAAGTGGTATCCTTCAGATACCTGGTGGCTTTTGGCTATGCATACCCTTGATGGCCTTGGCAGTTTCATGAGTGTTCTTAAAGTGAACAAGAAGACTTGAATTTCTAGATTTGAATAATTTTGTGGGGTTTTCTGGGTCAAGTAAATAGCAAACCATTTTCAGAGGTCACTTCAGATCACTTATGGGATGAACTCTTGTGAATTTCTTCCAGCAGAGTGATACTTTCAATAATTTTAGTGCCTCCTAAATCACTGTCTTCAATGGCATCTTTCTAGTACTTTGTATATCTTATTTTTTTCTTTTTTTAATAAGTGAACACTCCAGTGATCAGTTTAAAGACAGTGTCTAATGGAGCCTAAAAATTTACAAGTTTAGTGTTCCTAATCATTTCTAATTTGCCTCAATAAAAATTCATTTATTAATTTTATTCATTCATTCAATGATTATGTATTAAGAGCCTATGATGTGTCATACTCTTTTAGGTGTCAAAAATAAAGTAGAGAACAAGAGACAAAATCTCAAGTTTCCAAGGATTTTATATGCTATTAAATGCTAGCAGCAATGTCACTAACAGCAAAACTTTCATTTTTCTATTGCTCACTAAATATTTTTCCAGTTTTATTGAAAATAATTTACATACATCACTATATAAGTTTAAGGTGTATAGCATAATGGTGTAATTTACATATATTGAGAAGTGCTGACCATACTAGGTTTAGTTGATAATCTCATACAGATACAAAATAAATAAAGAAAGAAAGAAAAGAAAAAAATTCTCCTTATAATGAGAACCTTTAGGAACTACTCTCATTTAACAAGTTTCCTATATATCATAGAGCAGTGTTAACTATAGTCATCATGTTGTACATTACATCCCTAGTACTTTTTTATAATTGTTTTCATTTTTAATTACAGTTGACATATAATATTATATCAGTTTTAGGTGTACCACATACTGATTAGACATTTATATAACTTATGAAGTAATCATCCTGAAAAAACTAGTACCCACCTGATACCATACATAGTTATTACAATATTATTGAATATATATTTCCTATGCTATACTTTACATCCCCATTACTATTTTTTAATTACCAATTTGTATTTCTTAATCCCTTTCTCTTTTTCAACATCGTCCCTCCCTCCCCCACTTTCTCCCAGCTGGCAATCATCAAAATGTTCTCTGTATCTATAAGTTGGTTTATATTTTGTTTGTTTATTTTGTTCTTTAGATTCCACATGTAAGTGAGATCATATGGCATTTGTCTTTGTCTGACTTACTCCACTCAGAACAATACCCTCTAGGTCCATCCATATTGTTGTAGATGGTAAGATTTCATTATTTTCTTTATGGCTGAGTATTATTTGATTTTACATACGTACCACCCATTCTTTATCTATTTATCCATGATGGACACCCAGGGTGCCTCTATATCTTGGCCACTGTAAACAATGCTGCAATGAGCATATGGCTGCACATATCCCTGTGAAGTAGCAATTTAGGTTTCTTTAGATAAATACCTACAAGTGGGATTACTGAGTCTGTCCTGTCTCTTGTTATAGCTTTTGTTTTAAAGTCTATTTTGTCTGGTATAAGTATTGCCATCCCAACTTGTTTGTTTGTTTGTTTCCATTTCATGAAATATCTTCTTCCATCCCTTTATTTTCAGTCTGTGTGTACCTTTCATCTGAATTGAGTTTCTTGTAGGTAGCATATATTTAGGGTCTTGTTTTCTTATTCATTCAGCCACCCTATCTTTTGATTGAAGCATTTAATCCATTTACATTTAAAGTAATTGTGGATAAATAGGTATTGTCTCTTTATAATTCACATTTTTAATTTATTTTTCCATCTTAAAGAAGTCCCATTAACATTCCTTATAATGCTGATTTGGTGGTGATGAACTTCTTTAGCTTCTTTTTGTCTGGGAAGATCTTTGTCTGTCCTTCAATCCTAACTGACAGCTTTTCTGGGTAGAAATCTTGGTTGTAAGGTTTTGCTTTTCATCACTTTGAATATTTCATGTCAATCCCTTCTGGCCTGCAACGTTTCTGTTGAGAAATCAGTTTACAATTTAATGAGAGCTCCCTTGTAAGTAACTAACTGCTTTTCTCTTGTTGCATTTAAGATTATTTGTCTTTAACCTTTGGTATTTTAATTACAATGTGTCTTGTTGTGGCCCGCTTTGGGTTCATCTTGTTTGGGACTCTGTGCACTTTCTGGGCTTGTATGTCTATTTCTTTCTTCAGGTTAGAGAAGTTTTCTGTCATTATTTCTTCAGAACAGTTTTCAATTCCCTCTTCTCTGTCTTATCCTTTTGATACCCCAATGATACAAAAGTTGTTACACTTGATGTTGTCACAAAGGTCTCTTAAATTATTCTCTCTCTCTCTCTCTTTTTTTTTAATTCTTTTTTCTTTTTGCTGTTCTGATTGGGTGCTTTTTGCCAACTGGTCTTCCAAATCACTGATTCAATCCTCTGCTTCATCTATTCCACTGTTGATTTCCTCTAATGCAGTGGTTCTCAACCTTCCTAATGCCACGACCCTTTAATACAGTTCCTCATGTTGTGGTGATCCCCATAAAATTATTTTCGTTGCTACTTCCTAACTGTAATTTTTCTAGTTATGAATCATAATGTAAATATCTGATATGTGTTTTCCGATGGTCTTAGGCGACTCCTGTGAAAGGGTCGTTCGACCCCCAAAGGGGTCACGACCCACAGGTTGAGAACCGCTGCTCTAATGTATACTTTATTTTGGTTATTGTAGTCTTCATTTCGTACTGATTGTTTTTTATGCTTTCTATCTCTATTTTTGTTTTCCTTTTCTTTGTTAAAGTTCTCATTGAGTTCATCTATTCTTCTCCAAAGTTCATTGAGCATCCTCATACCCAGTTTTAAACTCTCCATCTGGTCTATTGTCTCCATTTTATTTAGTTCTTTTTCAGGAGCATTGTTATGTTCTTTCATCTGGGACATGTTTCTTTGTCATCCCATTTTGGCTGCCTCCCTGTATTTATTTCTATTGCATTTATTAGGTAGAGGTGATATGCTCCTGGTCTTAGTAGAGTGGACTTATGTAGTAGGTGTCTGTAGAGCCCAGTGGTACAGTCTCCCTGATCATTTGAGCTGGATATTGCAAGTATCCCTTGTGCAAGTTGTGTGTGCCCTCCTATTGTAGTTGAGCTTTGATTACTGTTTGCAGGTTAATGGGAAGGAATGACCCTCAGGATAACTGGCCTTGACTACAGTGGAGAAATTATTGTGCTAAAGCTGACCCTAGGTAGCAAGATTTGCTTTAGCAGTGCTCTGGTGCCTGCCCAGTTTGCCCTATCAGAGTGTTGTCCTTGAAGGCAGGCAGGTGATGCTCTGGCTCAATCTGAAGCTGGCTACAAGGCCTTTTGGGAGAGGCCCTGCCACAGGCCAAGTTCAGCTGCAGCTTGTACCCTCCTTAAGGCCACTTGGCATGAGCCACAAATCAATTCATAGATGACTGCCACCCACACTGGGCTTGGAAGTGTCTCAAGAGGCCCAGCCACCAACTGCAGTTGACTGCTGCTAGTGTTATACCTGGGGCTGCTCAGCAGGAGGTACAAACATGCCAAAGCCAGATTTTGCTTGTTTGGGTTTTGTGAACCTTTGAGAGATTTTAGAAAAATTCACAGCATGAGTCAAGACTGGCCATTTGTATAGAAAAGCCACTGAAAGTGGCTTGGGTGGGTCTACAAGCTGAGTGGGGCAGAGTCTCAGGGAATCACCAGGGCAAGGCAAATGATGTTAGCCAGGTTGATAGAGACTCAGAAATGGCAGCCAACTGTGTCTGCATGCTGGGAGGTGGGGGGAGTACAACAAAGAAACAATGGCTTCTGCCAGCACTTCTCTCTGGGAGAAGGCTGCCCCTCCCTAAAGCCAGATAACCTAGCTCCTCCCCATATGTCCCTGGCACCCTCTGAGCTTCTGCCCCAGTGCTGAAACTTAGAGCCAGTGAGTCCGTCAGGAAGTAAGTCTGTGTGCAGATCCTTCAAGAGCAGTGCCTGGGACTTTAGCCACCCTCAATCTCACTCAGCCACAATCTCTGCTGGTTTTCACAGCCAGAAGTTATGGGAAATTCTCTTCCTGGCACTGGGACCCTGGTGTGGAACTGGGATCCCTCACTCCTCTGGGAGGAACTCCTGCAGCCAAGAATCCCTCTTGATATTTAATGGTCACACATGGGTGTGGGGACCAGCCTGTTCTGTGTCTCTGCCACTTCTGCCAGACTGGAGGTGGCTTCTTCTGTATGTCCTTACTTGTAGGACTTCTGTTTAGCTAGACTTTAGGAGATTCTCAGTGATCACTGTTCTGTAGTTTAGCTTTAATTTTTATTTGATCATGAGCAAAGCATTTACCTACTTTGCCATCTTGACTAAAAATACCTTAGTAATTTTTTTGTACATGAAATTCCCATGCTTTATTGCATTGTTCATTAATTTTTATAATTAAGAATGAAATACAATAACTTATTCAAATAATTGTCAAACACAGCTGGACAAAGCATGTCAAAACAGGACATATAAAGTGTTTAACCAGGACATAGCACAGAGAAACTACTCAATATACAGTACTTTCTAGTTTTATTTTATTTTATTGTAGTAGGTGGATTCACAGCCAACTAATTGGTAGGCTGGGCTTGATTAGTAATATTCTCTTTCTTTAGAATTTCAAATTGAGATGCCAAGATTGAATTACTTAGTTGTGTGGAAATGAAGTGTTAGATTGTGTAGAAGAGAGCTATACATGGCACATCAAAGCTCTGTATTGACTAAGTTTATGGAGAAGGAGAAACCAAGAGAGAAGCAGAAGATGCTGGTCTGCTAGGAAGATGGTGGACAGATATGCACACAGAAGCAATATGAGACTGAGAGCAAGACTGACTGAATGAGACTGGACACTCAAAGATATTTTAGCTTCTCTTAAGGTTGGCTGTACTTCTGCAAGAGTTCTATAATGTTTTCCATTTTTCCTTATAATCATTCCCCTTTTTACTTGCTCTATTTTTAGATAGGTTTTTGCTTCTTTCTACCAACTCATCTCTTATTAGTAACAATTCTATTCCAGCTTCTTTCTATCACTGTTTTGTATCCTAGTACTTCTACCATAGTATCTACAACATAGAACACACTCAATGAATGCCAATTTACGATTTCAGCCTCTTATCCCTTCTGCTAAATATTCAGACACAAGAGCAAGCAAAATTTACCTCTGAGGTGAAAGCAATCACCCTCTTTAATGGTTCCTGGTTAAATATGTAGCTTGAGGTCCCTTTCAGGCTAATCAATCAGGCATAGATGATCAGGGTAGATTTTTTGGTGGTCATCAGAGCACCACTTTAGAGAGGGAAACTTATTTGCTTCAAAAACTGCATGCGAATCATATTTTAATTAATGGGGTTACATTTTCCCTCATATCTATTTGATCTTAAAATCTCAAAGAGACTTTTGCTGGCAAAAACCACAATAACACATTTCTTTCTGATTGTTATACATTCTTGCGGTACTGTGTAGTCATCTCTTAAACATTTGTAAATGGAATTATCTCTATTAACTGCAACTCAATACATTGCTGTCACTGTCAAGTAATATTAATCTGAATGTAAATGTAGGAGGGTATATAATCACTGCCTATGTTATATGCTCTTAATGTTTCTATTTTTATAAGTTAGAGTTCCTTAAAGTAGGACACACCTGTTTCCACTATAGAGAGATGACAGAAATATATGTGTTATTCTTCCTTCTGAAAATGTACAAAGCTTTGAAATTTATTCACTTTTGATTGCTTGGATAAAGCTAATTTTATGGATCCAATAAGGTTGATCAAGTCCTTACAATTTACCTGAAGGATGGTTAGCCGCCAGCAGTAAATACCATCGGAATGAGGTTAGCATATCAAGCATTCCAAACCATTCTTACCCTGTGAACACTGCATTTGGATTGTCCCTCTGAAAATGAGATCAAGATGGTGAAAAAGAAAAAGGTAGAAGGCATTATTTTTCTTGTGAAAGGATTTGTAGACATGAGTGGGCAAATGGCATGTATGTGCAGGGACTGTTTACCAAAACAAAAAAAAAAAAATGAGGGAAAGCAGTTTTATAGCAAAAGGTATAATTTCTTAATGGCATTTAATGAAATTCAAACCTACAAAGAGTTGTTCTCTTCAGTCTTCATTTTCATGCATGACAAGAAACAAGAAAAACCTCCTATTACAGTAACAACTTTTCACTTGGACATCTTGGCGGGTTGCTCCACCCCCTTTTAATCTCTTCTAAAGAAAGCTTTTATACACAAAAACATTCAGTTATATTCTTTTCGCTAAAAAAAAAGTTCCATCTTAAAGTAGGTGTTCTTTATAGCATCAAGGTTGACAAAAACCATACCCTTGAACAGGAAGTTCAAAAGACAGAATGGCAGGCAAGAGCTGACCCATTTGCTATGGAAACATGTTACCATTCTTCAGGGGCCACACCACTGACAAGAGCACACCATTATTTATGAGGAGCCTCTGCTCCCAGGCTCTGGTCAGACTTGTTCCTAAGCTGCTGCTGGGCTGAGCAAGCCTACTGATATGTGGCTGTTGAGTCTTCGTAACTGTCAGGAGTAGAGGTGCTAGTGAAATATTAGGAGGAAAATGAGGTGGATGAACCAATCAGTGGCAAAAGGAGTAATTTAAAAAGCTGTGAGGAAAAATATAACCCAGCCAACTCTAAGCATTTAAATGTAATTCTCCATCAAATTTGATGAACCTTTAAAATAACTTGTCCAACCCGCAGCCTGTGAACCACATGTGGCCCAGGACAACTTTAAATGCAGCCCAACACAAATTCATAAACTTTCTTAAAATATGAGATGCCTTTGCAACATTTTTTTTTTTAGCTCATTAGCTATCTGTAGTATTAGTGTATTTTATGTGTGGCCCAAGACAATTCTTCTTCCAATGTGGCACAATGAGGCCAAAATGTTGGACACGCCTGCTAAATGGTGACAAGGAAGCATTTTTCTGAGTTGGCCCCAAACAGGCTGCCAACACGCTTGAGTTTATCTTTTCCCTATTTGCCTTTTCTGTTCTTTGAGAATAAATTATTTCTTCACTCAGCAGCACAGCAGAACCTAGAGACAATAGGCTTGGTATTTAATTTAAAAGTACTAGAAGACATTTCATATATTGCTCAAACTTTGCCATAGAAAAGATTAGGAACACAATTTAGCTATAAGATGCATATCGTTCTAGCATCCGATAGCATCATCATAGTGCTTACACTGTATCTTCTTCCTATAAGGAAGAACTTTACTTTGATTTTCCTGAGGAGAGGTAGCTTTGAGAGGTACATATGTAGGTAGTCCTCAGTGTGATCATATTTAATTTTAAGATCTCACAATATGACAGTAAAAGTAACAACATAAAAATAGAAGTGTTCCACATATAGTTATTTCAATATTAGATTGGTGTTTTCAAAACTTCATTAATATGATTTAAGTGCTTATCTGTGCTTAACAGGTCATATTTCAGTTTTAGTATCTAATTTTCACTCCTCCCTTTCTCATATGCTAGTTTTCTGAACAAATCTTGCCAAACTCTAGTAATATTTATATCCCAGCTTGACAGATGCTCAATCTTCTCTATGGTATTAAAAACTCATTCCAGCAACAAAATGGCAGTGTGAGAGGGACCTCTGCAAAACTCCCCTTGAGATTATAACTAATAAAAGATCTATAACTCAACTAAAACTCCCTACACAACACACAATCACAGCTAGGAAACCCATTCCCTACATTAAAGTACCTGCAGGTGGGGAGAGGGTTAAATGAAGAAGAAATAAAAGGGGAAGCGCAGAGATACAGGCCACATGTGGGTCCCTGCTTGGAACTCTACCGCTGGGGGAGGGAGAAGAAAAAATGTGGTGGGTGAGCAATCTGGACCTCACTCAGTCTGCAGGACAGAGGAAAGAAGGCCCAGATGTAGGGGCATGAGATACTGTAACCCGGTCTGCACCTTTCCCCAAGAGGTGCAGACCGGGTGCACGAGATGTAGCGGTCTGACTTTACTCTTATACCAAGAGGAGGTGGAGCAACAGGGCCATGAGAAGCTACAGCATGACCTCACTCCAGCCAGGAAGGAGAAGGAGAGAGGGCACTGGGGTGTGTTTCTTGGTCCACAACCAGCATTGTCTGAGAAACCAGAGTACAGGACACACCCCAAGGCAGAGTCCTCAGAGCAAACTGTGAACAGAAAGGTGCAATTATGCCCAAACTACCTGCACAACAGCCCCATGAAGAAAACAAAGGCCTGAATGCCTCTCCTGCACAGAACTCTGCCCACCCAGTATCAGCAGCAAACACAAAGAAACTGCAGCAGCAAGTGTCCGGTTAAGGAGCAGAATATCTGCAAACAGAGAGGCTGCCAAAATGAGAAACCAGGGAAAGGGACATATAAATTATTATAAAGGACCAGACAGAAACAATGATTACATTAACTGAAATAAAGAAGAAATAAAAGTCACAAAACTAGATGAAATAAAAATGCAAAGCAATGTTTATTTGGGGACGAGTGGGTTAGGGAGGGGAGAAAGGGGAGGGGGTGGGAGAGGAGGAGGGGGAAGCTAAATATAAGGTGATGGAAAGAGAAGTCACATTAGGTGGTGACCTTATTATACATCATGCTGACAATGCACTGTAGAATTGTATGCCTGAAACCTATGTAATCCTTGCTAACAGATGTCACCCCAATACATCTAACAATAAAATGAATTTAAAAAAAAAAGTGCAAAGCAGTGATGTGGGACAAAAGCCAGCAGAAAACACCCAATCAGAACAACAAACAGAAAAAAGAATCCAAAAAAATGAGAATGGTCTGAGATTCCTCTGGAAGAACACTAAGCATAAAAATATTCACATCACAGGCCTACCAGAGGTGCAGAGAAAAAGCAAGGGATCAAAAGCTTATTTGAAGCAATAATGACTGAAAATTTTCCTAACTTGGAAAAGGAAATAGACATACAAACCCAGGAAGCACAGACAGTCCCAAACAAGATGATCCCAAACAGGGACACACTGAGACACATTATAATTAAAATGACAAAAATGGCATATACAGGTACATATCTGTGCTATAAAGAAAACATATATACTCATAATAAGATGCATATGCATAAGTACACATTTTCATATAGTGGAAGAAATTCCTTTTTCTTTCACTATGGGAATAGTTAGGTATTCCTGTTGTATAGCACATATAGACAGATGGTTAGGATTAATATATTTGTTTAAAGATAATGCCAGCAAAGCTTTGCCTTTGTAAAAGAATACCATCATACAGAACCAAGTGTTCTAATAATGAAAGCAACCCCCTTCTGCTCTATTCTCCTTAGCAACTTCTTCTTACCTAAGTCTGCTCTGAGTTTTCATCTTATGTTTCTGTTTTTAAGAAGTGTAGTCATTTGTAATTACCAGGTTCACTCTATGTTTAGGAGTAAAATATTTTGTAAACTATGGATTAACAATATCCTCTAAATCTCCACTCAGGAATCCAAGACTTGGTTCCAAAGGACTTGCAGAAGATACCTGGGTAACACTTTGTTGTATAGCAGAATTTTATGGTATAGTTAGAATATGTTATAGCAATTTAAAAAACTATTAAGTTATGGTCTATAATAAAAACATTGAAAACTTTATACCTAAAGCAGGGGTGTCTAATCTTTTGGCTTCCCTGGGTCACACTGGAAGAAGAATTGTCTTGGGCCACACATAAAATACACTAACAATGGCTGATGAGCTAAAGAAAAGACCTGTGCATAATTTTCATAACGTTTTAAGAAAGTTTATGAATTTCTGTTGAGCCACATTCAAAGCTATCCTGGGCCACATGAGGCCTGCAGGTTAAGGGTTTGACAACCTTGACCTAAAGTTTCAAATCAAAACATCGTATGTAGATACAGGAATTTTTAAATGCCTCATTATTTCAAGTTTTCACCTACTCCTTCAAATGGCCCAATGTGACAGAAGGAAATAAAAAGGTAGGACAACTGGAGAGGCCTTTTCCCCTCTAGTTCATAAAGAAATGAAAGAGGGAAATCATTCTTAGCACTCATAATACAAAAGACAGGGGTTGGTGGGTGGGGTAGAAAGCCTTCATTTAACCTCTGAGAACTATTTTTTATGCAATTAGGAAATATGTCAACAACGGGGTTTCAAAGCCTCAAAATAAACATACTGCTAGGGGTGCTCAGCCAATGATATTTTAATATAAATGCCCTTTAGGGAATATCGACATTAATCTTGTATGGCTAACCACTCTAGAAAGACATTGAGAGCAAACACACAAAATACAAAATTGTTATATTTCATCAAATCCAAGAAACCATCAGTTGTAAGATATATCAGAAAGATGTTAACATGGGGGGATGGGAATGTTAAGAGTAGCTGAAATATGATAAAGTATGTGATAATTCTAGTTTCAGGTGTTATCTACTACATTACTTCAATTAGTTACTGCAAACTACAATCCACCTCCTAATCTCTGTAAATGTAACACATGGTTAAATCCACACTTGACCACACTTGAAGCAGAATTTCAGGCAATTATCTTAGTGTGTGTTACCAAAGTCCAGGCAATTCCTGTATAACCTATCCTTTATATTAACAGCAAGGGTTTCCAATCTTTGGGCTTCCCTGGATCATACTGGAGAAAAAATTGTCTTGAGTCACACATAAAATACACTAACACTAACAATAGCTGATGAGCTCAAAAAAAGGTCACAAAAAATCTCACAAAGTTTTAAGAAAGTTTACAATGTTTTTGTGTTGGGTCACATTCAAAACTGTCCTGGGCTGCATGCAGCCTGCAAGGCCATGGATTGGAGAAGCTTGCTTTATATCCTGGGAGGGATATTTGTTGTCATAAACAACTTTTTAATAAGACCTGAAGGAGACCATCACAACTCTGGATGATCATTGTATTTTCATGTCAAGATTATTCTTAATTTTTAAACTGATTTTCTATAGGTTTTCTGTCCCGATTTTTAAAAGTTGAGACAGTTCATGCAACATAAAATTCATCATTTTAAAGCATTCAATTCAGTGAATTTTATTATGGTCACTAGGTTGTGCAACCATGACCACTATCTAATTCTAGAACATTTTCATCACCCCCATAAAGAAACCAAGACCCATTAGCAGTTGGCCCCTGTCCGCTTCCCTCTTCCTCACCATGTGCCCAGCTCCTGGCAACCAGTTTTCTACTTTTTGTCTCTATAGGTTTGCCTACTCTGGATACGTCATTTAAATGGAATCATACAATATGTATTATTTTCTGTCTGCCTTATTTCACTTAGCATAATGCTTTCAAGGTTTATCTAGGTTCTGGCATGTGTCAGTACTTCATCTATTTTTATGACTGAATAATATTCCATTGTATTTTGTTAAACCATTCTGCAGCTGATGAATATGTGGGTTGTTTCTCCTTTGGGGCTTTTATGAGTAATATTACTACAAACATTCTCATACAAGTTTTTGTGTGAACATACATTCTAATCTCCTGGATATTAGAGTGGAATTGCTGGCTCACATAGTTACTTTATGTTTAATTTTCTGAGAAACTGCTAAGTATTTCCAAAGCGGCTGCACCATTTTACATTCCCACAGCAATATGTAAAGGTTCCAATTTCTCCATATCCTCACCAACCTTGCGATTGCATTATTTTTTTAGTATAGTCATCCTCATGGGTGTAAAGTGGTATCTTATGGTTTTGATCTGCATTTCCCTAATGGCTAATGATGCTCATCATCCTTTCATGTTTACTCATAATTTTCTTTGCAGAAATGTCTACTAAAATCCTTTTCCCATTATTCAGTTGGGTTTTCTTTATATTGATGAGTTGTAAGGGTTCTTTATATATTTTTCTGAATACTAGACTATTATCAAATATATTTTTTAGAAATATTTTCTCCAATTCTGTGGATTGTATTTTCACTTTCTTGATAGTATAAAGGCTTTTGCTTTAAATCCCCAAATATTTAGTTTTGATGAAGTTTAATTGTGCTGATACACTCATATGCAATTAGGAGGTATGTCAACAACTGGGTTTCTGGTTTAATTTATTTCTCTGTTTAATTCTATAGTTATAAAAGACACAATATCTATAAAGTAGATAAGTTAAAAATTGCATAGTCAGAAGAGAGTGAATTTATTTTATTATGAGATATTTATAATAAAAGAATTATTTTTCTGTACAAGTCAGGGTAAAATTGTTTGACAACATCAAAAGGACACTGAGCATTTCTTTTTTTGACAATGGACAAAAGTGTTGTCCACCTCTACATGGCCCATCTACTTGTAGAATTTCCATATTTTTAAATAATTTGGACTCTATATATCTGGACTAAATGCTAATATTATTAATTCATAGAACATCTTTTCTTTTCAGCATTTCTAAAGATGTGTAGTTACATAAACATATTGCCCCTGTGACATTTCAAAACATGCTGAACCATTAAAATAAAATTAATTTTAAAGACATCTGTACCACTATATATGATATATTTGCTGCTTCTACAGAGAGCTACAATAGCCAGAACTTCACTTTGACAATAAGAAAATATGAGTCTGCTATGGTGACTTCCAAGCACTGCCTAGTTTTGCAATGGAAAACAAGCTGGAGAAGCTTTGAAGGTTTGTCAGAAACTGTAATGTCTGGGTGGCAAGTGGGATTTCACTAGGCCCAAGAGACATTGTGAAAGCCTCTTCCCAGCCATCTGTTGCTTTGTAGCTGTACTTCCACTGGAAGCCAGTCAAAAAGAGGATAGCAAGTGAAAAAAACTATTTGGGCAAAAAAACAAAAAATAAGAAACCCAAAACAAACATCTCCCCACAAACAATTAGATTTTCTGTTGGATTCAAATCATATAATACATGGCAATAATTTTGGAAAATGCCATGCTAAACTTGCTGAAAATGGCAAAAGAGATAGAATAAATAATGAAAGGAAACCAGGAGGGACACTTCTGAAAGCAACTGGCTTGTTTAGTTGTGTTTCCTCATATAAGACAGAAATCTCCTTGAGGTCAGAGATCAGGTTTTTTTTCACTTTGTATTCCTAGACTCAGTGCTGGCTAAGTAAATATAGGAGAGGGTATAGGAAATAATTGTAAAACCTGTATAAGAAAGAAAGGAGCTTGAATGAAGTACTTACAGTATATAATTTGGAATGAGGAAAGAACATTGACCATGGAAGTGGTAGTCTTGAGGGAGGTCTTTAATAATAACAATTCATTTATTTTTATACAGCAAATATATGTAGAGAACCTACTATGGGTACTGTTTTAGGAGCTGGGAATACAAGTGATACATAAACAAAATGGGCCAAACCTCTGCCCTCATGCAGCTTACATTTAAAAGCTAATATTTGTTGAGCACTGAATTGTTCCAACCAATGTCTTCAGAGCTTCATATGTATTGGCCCCTTGGATCTTCATACCAATTCTATGAGATAAACAACTATTATAATTCCCATTTTACAGGTGAGACCATTGACGTTTAGGTTAAGGGACTTGCCTAGGTCCAGAAATCAGTGACAAACACACTTCTAATCTTCATGGCTTCATACTCCATCACAGATTCATCATGTGACTCTAAGATCACAATCTTACAGCTATTATATTATGTTGTTTAATGTTGGATGGCAATTATACAAATGAGTATTATATCATCTTGTTCTACATAATACCATTATACACACTTATAGATGAGAAAGGCTCAAGATTTGTAAAGTTCAAATCCATGGATTCCAAAAAGGAGCGGAGAGGAGAGAAAGTTGGGAGATACAAATTAAAAGATATTCTTATGGGAGGGAATAATGCTGTGAGCTTTTCTAAAATGGAAAAGTGCTTTCTCCCACTAAAGACAAAGAGTTGGCTCTTAGCTGGGGAAAAGAGGAAAATAGGTAGAAGATGAAATCTGGCAAACTGAGCTACAGGAGTGTTTACATTGTGAAGTGATTGAGAATATAAAAAACAAAAACAAATCACTTGAGTACATATTACCTTTGATGGTCTTCCAGTAATTCATACTCTGGAAAATACCTGATATTAAAGTAATAAATAAATCTGGTTGATAAATAAAGGTTAATTTTGACTCACTGTTCCATAATATGTCAGTTTAGTTCAACATTCAAAAGTACAAATGGAGAAAACTTAAAAGTCCCTCCTGAGTCCTGTGGATACAACTTCATAAAAACTGCTTAGGAGACCTGTGATATAACACAGTAAAGTCTGGGAGAAAAGATAAACTCTGACATATATGAATGCCTATGGAGTCTGGTCCTTTTCAATCCACCTTAGCAATATCACATCTTCACTGTTAAGACACAGTAGGTCATGCTCTTTTTCCAATTATATAATAATAACTTACAGATTTTCTATTAAAAGTAATTCTTTTAGTTTATATTCTGCTGGACTATCAAAACTCACACAAGATGCAGTAATTCAGTAATTAAAGAAATAGGAATCTTCTATAGTCAAAATCAATGTCACTGCTGGTTTTTAGGAGATATGACAAAAAGAAGACATAAAAATAACAATATAATGGTACACATGCAAAGTAAACCCAGTGAGTTAGAAAATGTCACAGGATATAGTGTGTAAATTATAGCCCATATCTGTGCTTCATTTTATTCAACAAATATTTACAGAGTACAATATGCCAGGCTTTGTGTTACAAGCACATATACAAAGACACAATGGCACAGTCTCAGCCTTTGATGAATACCATTGTAAACTTTTTTCTGATAAAACACATAATAATACAATACATAATAAAAAGCCTGCATTTTTTTTAACATCTTAAAAAGGAAAGGATCTTATAGTGATATTGGAAATGTAAAATGGTATATAGCCAATTTGTAAAATAGTTGGACAATTTTTAAAAATCTTAATGTACAATTACCATAAAACCCAGCAATTGTACTCTCAGTCATTTATTCTAAAGAAATGAAAATTTATACCTAGATAAATACCTGTACATAAATGTTCATAGCAACTTTATGTGTAATAGTAAAAAATTGAAAATAATCCACATGTCCATTACCAGGTGAATGTCTAAACAAAATGTGAAACATATAAGCCATGGAATACTAGTTAGCAATTAAATAAATGAACTATTGACACATGCAACTTAAAGCCATTTGAGTGAAAAAAGCCAGTCTCAACAGGTCACTTATTGTACAAGGTCTGACAATTAAGTTTGCAAATTTGCCACGATAAGCTTATGTTGGCAGCACTGTACAACCAACTCAGTAAGGTTTCATAACTTTTGTATATCTGTGTCTCACAGCTGTGTTCCTATCAGCATGTGGTGATGTCTTGCTGAGTAGCATTCATTATTGTTGTTGCATGATTTTATGTGCTATCGTGAGAATATCAGAGCTTGAATTAGAGCAACGAACAAATGTTAAATTTCTTGTTAAACCTGTCAAGAGTGAAGTGAAATCAGGGCCATCTTAGTCCAAGTTTATAATGATAAAGCCATGAAGAAAATGGCAGTGTAAAAATGGATCAAAAATTTTTATGAGGGGAGAGAAAGTGTCACTGATGAAGAGAGGTCAGGGCGGCCAGTAATGAGCAGAATTGATGAAAATATTGCAAAAATTTGTCAAACGGTGCATCAAAATCATTGGCTGACTGTGAGAAGCACAGCAGACTATGTAAGCATCAATAGATAAAACAGGAAAATCTTAACTAAAAATCTTGGCATGAGAAAGGTGTGTGCAAAAATGGTCCCAAAGGAGCTCACCCATGAACAAAAGCAAAGGAGAGTCAAAGTTTGCCAAGACCTTTTGGAGAGGCAAGATGATGTTTCGGATCATGTTATTACTGGTGGTAAAACATAGGTGTATCAATATAACCCTGAAACAAAGTGTCAAAGTACACAGTGGAAGTCAGTCAATTCTCCACAACCAAAAAGTTCTGTCAGTCCAAATCAAGAGTCACAAAAGAATTGCTAACCTTTTTTTTTTATATCAGAGGGATTGCTCATTATGATTTTGTACCAACTGAATAGTCAACCAATTTTACTATTTGGAAGTGCTGAAAAGCTGCGTGAAAACGTTTGATGAAAATGACCTGAACTTTTCACCAACAACTCATGGCTCTTGCATCATGACAATGCATCAGTTCACACAGCACTATCTATGTGAGAGTTTTTAGCCAATAAACAAATAACTATATTGGAACACCCTCCCTACTCACCTGATCTGCGCCCCCCCCCCCGTGACTTTTTCTTTACTGGAAGATAAAGGAAATATTGAAAGGAAGACATTTTGATGACATTCAGGACACCAAGGCTAATACAATGACAGCTCTGATGGCCATTCTAGAAATGGAGTTCCAAAATTGCTTTGAAGAATGGGCTAGGCACTGGCATTGATGCATAACTTCCCAAGGGGAGTACTTCAAAAGTGACCATAGTGATATTCAGCAATGAGGTATGTAGCAATTTTTCTAGGATGAGTTCACAAACTTAATTGTCAGAGTTTGTATGATTCCAATTATATGACATTCTTGAAATGACAAAATTATATAAGTGGAAAACAGATTAATGGTTGATGTGAGGTAGGGATGATAAAAGTAAAAATATAGTACTATGTCAGATGATGATAAGTGCTATAGAAAAATATACAGAGCATACCAAAAAAATATAGCAGAAGGCCCATTTAGGGAGGGGGTTATTCTATATTGGTTGGTCAGAAAGGCTATTTGAAAGAAGTCACAGTGAACTGAGTCGGTATCTGAGGAAGAGAGGTTAGGGGATCCAGACTCCTATCAGGACCATGTTCAATATATCTGAATAAAAGGAAGGAGGTCACTGTGGATGAATAAGGGAGAAAATGATAATAGCAGCACTCTTATCTATCACATCAATAACGAGAACTCCTACACTTCACTTCTGCTAAGTGGTGATTTTTCTGGTAGTTAAGAGCCCAGGAATTAAATTACCAATACTTACTACCAGGGTGAGCTTGGGCAAGTTATTTAACTTGACTCAGTATGCTTGTTTGTTCAAGTATGATAATAGCAGCCACTTAATAGGGCTCCTATGAAGAACAAACACATTTTTGGAATACAGCCTTACATAGAAGAGTATAAAGATATTATCTATTATTATTTATTTCATTATAAAAATATTAGCATTCCTGTTTATGGCCCTGGTTATCAGAAATATCACAGTTGTAAAAGACTATATAAATTATACAAATGAATAAATAAATGTGTGCACAGGCATGCACATTTATGTGAAAAGAGAAAAAGAAATGTTTTCTTATTGTTTAGTCTTAATAACCATTTTCTATTCATACTGGACAGAAAAATTTAATTTTTTATTAAATCAGGTGTTGAAAGGTCATTAGGACTACATTACAAATCCCTACTATTAAAAAGCTCATTTAATAAGTATTCCAACAAAGTACCCTGTGAGAATAAGTTTGGATGAGGATGAACAGATGGGGATGACTGAAAAACACACAAGGTTCCCTATGGAATTTGATATGACCTCAGCCCAAACCCAGCAAGTATCAAGGGATTACAGAAATTGAACTTCTGGTTTTATTTCAGCATTATTCTGGGTCCTGATAATTTGCTTTCATTTTCAGTATTTTCTAGTATTTATTTTTTCTAGTGAGTGTAAAATATACCAATGTTGAAAGGAACTTATAAAATGTTATAAGTTTTCATTAAAATCTTATGACTACGTAAATGTTCAGAACTTTAGCATAAGTAATTGCCATCAACCCCAAACTGTATTGCTGAATGAATCACGCAAACCCACAGCTGTGACATTAAGTATAGAAAAGACAGATCTCCACTTCTGGCACAACTTCAAACGCCTCGGTGGAGAGAAAAATGTTAAACACAAAGTTTACACTGACACTACACCTCCCATGGATAGGGAAAAACTATCAATATATTCTGTATGGTAAAATACTTAACACATGTAAACCCCTCATGCATTATAAAAAAGACTGGCTTGCAGAAACTAAGAATTAGTGACACTATGGGGTTGCTCTAGTCATCTCTATACTGTACAGAAACTGAATGATGAGCTCTATACTTCCAAATGCTGATGTTCCCATAAGACTTGGTGCTGATCTCAGGTCCTGTTCCTTTCTTTGACTGTGCTTACAACATTCCTATTGCACCAATCCAAAGAGCAACTCACAGAGATTCCACAATGATATTTTTCTTTTGATAATAGTTGGTCTTGTAAATTCTAAATGGTGAAGGTTCCAGTGGATTCTAGTCTCCAGTACATGTGTAAAATTTTAAACTGATATGCTGACATAAAGGAGGTTCCTCAAAGAATTATCTTTGATGCATATCACACAGTCTGGCTGTGCTGAGAAAGTTGCTTGAAATGGAAAAAAAAATGTGTTAAATAGTGCTTTTAAACAGAAATTCAAACAACACTTGTTGAAGTTAAAAGATACAATAATGGTAAAAAAAAAAACCTTGTCTATAATAACAATGAAAAAGATAAAAACACTTAGAAATGAACTTAAACATTTAAAAATTATGTGAAAAGCACTGTTCGAAAACACTTCTGTAAAACACAATTGTAGACTTGAACAAATGAAAAGGTATCTCTGGTTCCTCATTAAAATATTTTAACATCATCAAAAGATTCCTGTGCTGTCACTTTATATATTTTGTGAAATCCCAATACAAATAGCAATGAGGCTTTTTTGTTTTTTGGAAATAAACAAATTGACATTATTAAATACCAAAGTTCAACTGAAAAAACACATGATTATCTAAGAAAAACAATGTAAGAGCTATGAGGAAGTAATAGCCAAACAAAATGTTAAAACTTACTACAAAGTCTCTATACCTAAAACAGAGCATGAATAGACAGACCAATGAAACAGAACAGGAAGTCCAGAAAGAGACCTGACCCCAGAAAGAAATTTGTATATAATACACATACATCTCTAAATGTGGGGGCACAAACATCTTAGCATCCCATCTTAAAGAACTACAAAAAGAAGAGCAGATGAAACCCAAAGTCAGCAGAAGGAAAGAAATAATAAAAATTAAAGCAGAGCTAAACCAATTAGAGAACAGAAAGACAATAAAAAAATTAATATAACGAAGAGCTGGTTCTTTGAGACAGTCAACAAAATTGACAAACCCCTGGGGACACTAATCAAAGGACGACAGAAAAGGACACAAATATCCAAAATTAGAAATGGAAGGGGAGAAATTACCACTGATACCACAGAAATACAAAGGATTATAAGAAAATATTATGAAGGACTTTATGCCATGAAATTTAACAACCTAGAAGAAATAGACAAGTTTCTAGAAACTTATAGCCTACCAAGACTGAACCAAGAAGAACTGGATAATCTTAATAGACCAATCAATAGCAATGAGATTGAAATGACTATCCATAATCTCCCTAAAGGCAAAAGCCCTGGACCAGATGGTTTCACCAACGAGTTCTACCAGGCATTCAAAGAAGAATTAACACCTATCTTCCCCAGACTCTTCCAAAAAATTGAAGAGGAAGCAATACTTCCTAACTCATTCTATGAGGCCAACATTACTCTAATACCAAAGCCTGGCAAAGACAACACAAAAAAAGAAAACTATAGACCAATAGCTCTGATGAACACAGATGCAAAAATCCTGAACAAAATATTAGCAAATAGAATACAACAATGCATCAAAAAGATCATACATCATGATCAAGTGGGATTCATCCCGGGAGCACAAGGATGGCTCAACATACGAAAATCAATGAATGTGATACACCACATAAACAAAATCAAAGATAAAGACCATATGGTCATTTCAATTGATGCAGAAAAAGCTTTTGACAAGGTACAACATCCATTTATGATCAAAACACTAAATAAAATAGGTATAGAAGGAAAGTATCTCAACATAATAAAGGCCATATATGA
>PVJL010016696.1:0-20246 GCA_004026885.1 Lyroderma lyra | reverse complement strand
TCAGGCGCAGGCCACACCCCCGGCCTCTCCGGGCCCCTCGCCCCTCTCCGCCGGCCCGGGCCCCGGCCGCCGCCCCGCCCTCCTTGCCCCCGCCTCCGGCCCCGCCCCCACCGGTCCGTCAGGTCAGGCGGCCCGACTTTCGTCGCCGCCGCAGCGGCCGGGGGGTCGGTCCTCGAGGGACGGGGGTCCCCGAGAGGAAGGGGGCGCTCCCCCGGGCCCGGCCGCCTGCCCTCGCTCGGGCCGGGGCTCCCGGGCTCCCGCCGTGGCGCCCCACGGCCCTGCCCGGGGCGGGACGCGGCCTCGATGTCCCCAGCGCTCTCCCGGTGCGGGCCGCCGGGCAGGGGCTGCGGCGAGTGGGCGGTGGCGTCCCGAGTGCTGCTGGGCCGGGCGCACGTCCACCCTCGCCGCGCCCCGTGGGGAGCAGGCCCCGCCGCCCGTCATGGCTGCGGGAGGCGACGGCGTCCTCCATCTAGTCGGGACGCGGCCCGCGGGGTCGGGCGACAGGTCCCGGGAGGCGGCCGCCGGGCCGCGCCGCTCGGCCGCGGGGACACAGGCGCGACGGGTGGGGAGACCCGCCGGCCAAGATGGAGGCGCTGCTGCGCTGCTGGAGCCCGGTCCCCGCGGGCGGACGGGCCGGGTCCGCCCGCCGCCGCCCTCCTGCCGCTCGCCCTAGCGGCGGGTAATGGTATTACAGCGGCGGGGTTTGGCCATAACAATCTCGATCTACAGATAACGCGGTTTTTATTTTTAAAGAAACAGATGGAGCCTCCTTTGATTACTTCTTCTGGGGTATGGTAAAGTCACAGATTGATCGAGTGGCAGATGCAAATCATATAAGACAAAAGCATCAACCTATGGGTTGATGAGAGCCCTGGGTCATCTTTTCTACATAGTGCTGTATCTTATGGACATTCCGAATGCCACCAAGATTTTTCACTTTTCACCCCGCAATTATTGGTTGGAAATAAATGAGGTAACAAAACGTGCCAACATTTTCATAAGTCTTATGTTATAATCATCCCTTTTCGGTTAAAGCCAGAGGTTAGTTGAGTTAATAGAGAAAAGCTGTAGAGACCACTTAAAGTGAGTCTGTCAGAGACGACATGTTGGTTGAGTCGCACCTGTCATGTGTTTGGCTCACCATTCTCTGGCACTGATACTTTTCTAAGACGAAAAGCGGTTAACATTTGTTTTCCCTGATCATGGTCAGAGTAACAGGTCCATTTGCCAATGAAAACTCTTTACCTTCATGTCCAACATTTCAGGGAATATTGAAAATTTAGAACAACAAAGACTCTATTGGTGATGATACATTCTTTAATAAATGTAATGCCCTACAAAATTCATTTGCTAAGTAATTTTTTTTTAGTAAATGTAGATACAATGGTTTCTATACAGATCACAAGAGTACACTAAAATAAAGGGGCAAAATGATAAAGGTGGAACCAAGTTGAGCTTCCCAGGGCAGAAGACTTGCATTCAGATTCGTGTTTTGTCCACCACTCACTGCAAATCTTTGACCATCTCTTACTCTCCCTCACCTCACATGCTCCTTTTTTTATATTTTTTTATTTTTTCCAGTGGTTCCCTGGCTGGGAATTCACTTGCTCTTTTGTGATAAACTAATACAGGATGTTGCAAGAGCCAAATAAAAATTATTTGTGAAACTGGTACTAAGGCAAAATGTTACTTATTCTGGATCTTTTGATAATTAAGTAGTCACCATTCCTGGAAAGCCAGAGACGCATTGTGAGTAAGTACACTTTCTGGAGTCAGGTTGCCTGCCTGTGAATCTTTATCACCAGCCAGCAAGTTACCTAAACTCTCACTCGTACTGGATACCTTATCGAACAGCATGGACACAATGTTTCTGTCATCTCAGAGAACCCTATAGGAATCACTGCACTCATCTTAAACGTTTTTTTTGTTTGTTTGTTTTTTTGTTTTTGTTTTTTTTTTTTTTTTTGGTATGTGGGTAGCTCCCTGACTGGGAATCGAACCCAGGCCGCAGCGCTGACAGTGCCAACGCCGAAGCCTTAAGCCACTACACCATCAGGGAACTCCCTTAAACGTTATTAAGACAGCAGGAAGAAAGATTGAAAAACCAATCAGCCATCTTAAGCGTTTCAATCTTTGTTCCTTTTCTCCTAAGAAGTTTTCCTCATTATTTTATTGCTTAAAATGCTTTTCTGTTTTATTGTTAATTTAAGGTACACATTTCCCTTAGTCTCTTCTCTCTAATTCTCCACCCCCACAAATGTTTTGATTTATGCTTATGATATGCTGTGGAATACTTGGATCATAATTTCAGAATATTATACTAAGCCACTTTCCAAAAATAAATTTTGGTTCCAAGTACCTTTTCCCCAAGGCTTCTTCACTTTATCTATTAATTTCAAGCATTAAATCTTTTTTTAATTACAATAATGTGCTAATTTTACATTAAAGCTTTTTTTGTTTTATAAAGTATTATTGTAAAGAATTGATTTTCTTAATGTACCAATGAGGAGGCAATTGGGAATTAATAATAAAAGGTAAATTTTATCAAGCTTCTACTATGTGTCAGGTGTAATTCTAAGTGTCATATGTGTGATAATTCATCAAATCCTAAAAAAAAACAACTCTCCAGTATTTTTGTTATCCACACCTTACTATTACTCACTTCCCAGGAGGGAGATAGTATTGGGAATTTTCTTATTTAACTTCCAGGAAAAATACAATGTTTATCAAATGATAGTCAATAAAACTTTTTAATTTGGAGTTTCAGGATTATTATTTATATTCAACAGTACTTATACACTAATTGTTTAGTGCCTAGGCCAACAAAAGATCATTTTAAGAAATATTTTAGGAGTTCCCTGATGGTGTAGTGGCTTAAGGCTTTGGCGCTGGCGCTGTCGGTGCTGCAGCCTGGGTTCAGTTCCCAGTCAGGGAGCTACCCACATACCAAAAAAAAAAAAAAAGAAAGAATTTACAACCGACATTATTTCATTCATTCATTCATTTATTTATTTATTTTGGTATGTGGGTAGCTCCTGGCTGGGAAACCAACCCAGGCGGCAGCATTGACAGCGCCAGTGCCGAAACCTTAAGCCAATACACCACCAGGGAACTTCCCTGACATTATTTTAAATTGCCTGCACATAGTGATAATAAAATGCATACTACTTCCTAGCACTTTTACCTTTATCTTTAATTTCCCTACAGACAATACAACTTCTAATGAACAACTCTCACTGCTGCCTTCCCTACCCATGGCATGACAAGGGATATATATACCTTTATACCAGGGGTGCCAAAAACATGTATACACATTTTAAGCAATGTTATCTATGTATTATGTAAATGCGGATGGTAACCACTTTGAGCACCTCTTGTAATTGCAGAAGTCAAACATGACTTGTATTCATCTTTTGTTATCAGTATATATTGTGTATTACAATTTTAATACAGGTTTTTATTTTCTTAAAATGTGTATATATCTTTTTGGCACCCTCTGTATATGCGTATCTCTAGATACATTTATATATGTTAATGTGTGTACATATATGTAAAATGATCAATACATTATAATTGGCCAAGCAAGAAGGTATGACCATGATATTCACGTGTACCTAATATATACCACTTAGAATGCCGTGAAGGCTGCCCCCGCCCCTGCAAAATATATGTTTACTGAGAACCTGTGAAAGTAATCCTATTTGGAAAAGAGGTCTTTGTACGTATAAAATGAGTTCACCTTGGATTAAGGTGGGCCCTAAATACCGTGACAAGTGTCCGTATATACTAGAAGGGACACACGAAGGACAAGTGCATGCGAAGACGTGGCCAGAGACTGGAGTGATGTGGCTGCACACCCAGGAATGCCTGAGTGAACCAGAGCCCAGAGGAGCACTACAGCTCTCTAGCAGTGGTTCTCAACCTTCCTAACGCGCGACCCTTTAATACGGCTCCTCATGGTGTGGTGACCCCCAATCATAAAATCACTGGTAGCTGCTCTCTACACATGTGCAACTGGTCTGCATAAGTACATTATGGCGCCAACCCTGTCACATACACCTGTATTTGTACGGGTGTAAGGGGTCGCGACCCACAGGTTGAGAACCACTGCTAGGGTTTCCGAAGGGACATGGACCTGCTGGCAACTTGATTTCAGACTTCTAGCCTCCAAACCTGGGCGACTTTTTTGCAATGGGTTTGCTGCCAGCGCACGCGCGTGCACACACACACACACACACACACACACTTACACAACTACCAAATAGCCATTCTTTTCACAGTAAAAATATTTATAATAGATCAGATATTTTGGGGGGGATATTTCCCTGGCTGGGAATCGAACCCAGGCGACGGCATTGAGAACCCCTGTGCTCTCAGGGAACCCCTATAATAGATCAGATTTAGCTGTAAAGTAATCCTAATGCATTCTAAATTCAATATCATACAGACCATGTTCTCCAATTGTAATCCAATAAAATTTCAGATGAGTGAGAAAACAAACTGTAGATGTTTAACAACTTCCTAAGGTCAAAGGAAATTATCAAGGAAATGAAGAAAGACTTAAAAATGAAATGGTAATGACACAAAATGTCAAAATATGTGGGGAAGACCCAAAACAGAACTAAGAGGGAAGTTGTAACTTAAAATAGAATAATCAGAAAATTTTCCCTTTTTAAAATCTTCCAGCCTCCACATATGGCCCAATTGCAAAGGCACTCCCACATTTTTAGGCATTTATAGCACCTCACTTCCAGGTGCCCAAACTTTGTTTTGCGTTTCAATTCCCTGAACAATACAACCTGCCAAAATTCAAACAAGAATAGACAATTTGAATACCCTCTAATATTTTAAAATTTTGAATAAGTACGAAGACACAGTACACATGAGACAACTTTAAATGGCTCTCAGTAGTTGTGATAGATGGAAGCTAACAGTTTCTAATCTTTGAAATCTGAAGTGTTTGTTTATATGGCAAAGATTAGGGTCTTGAGTGAGGAAGCTATAGGGGGTAATCAGCTGGGCTCTAAATGCATTTACAGTATCCTTATAGGTGGGATCTTTATCACAACTGACACTCAGATGACAAGAAAGCAATGTGACCAGGGATGTAAATATTGAAATGATGTGGCTACATGTTAAAGTATGTTGTAGTCCCCAAAACTGCATGTGCTAAGGAATTAATTTTTTGTGAGATTCTCCAGCGGGACCACAGCCCTACCGCCATACTTTTGGCCCAGTTAAACCGATTTTGGGCTTCTGTCCTGCAGAAAGAATACATTTCTTTCTTTCTTGTTGATGCAGTTATTATCACCCAGTTTTGTGGGTGCAGCTTAGTGGGTCCCCCTGCTAAGGGTCTCCCAGAGTTACAATTAAGGTATTGGCCAGAATCACCTATTTTACAGTGCTTTTGCATTTCTTCTAGTTTTTCTGTCATTTCTGAAGTGATTCTTTACTGAATTCTGCTACTTCATTTCTGACTTTCTCTGGTTCTCGTTTATGTTGTTTTATCAATTCTTTATAATTTTTAATGTCTTCTAATTCATTTTGAAATATTAGGCTGTTGTTTCTACTGTTTTTTTAAGCATGTCTTCTTGGTGTCCTTTTATTTTCTTTAGGGAACTTATCTGGTTTCTTATTTTCTGTCTTTCTTTTTTTTTTTTTAATATTATTGTTGCATGAGGTTTAACATGGATCCTTTCTGTTATTTAGTTTTACATTCAGTTAGTTTCCCAGGCTTTAAGAAGGGAGGTGTCATTTATACTGTATGGTTTTGCTAATTTTACAGCTCTATAGTGCCATCTTCTGTTGTTTTTCCATGAAAAGTTAAAATATGAAGATGCTTACTTTCTGAGATCTTTTGACCCTGTCTGACTAGACGAGGTTTTGTCTGGACCCTCTTTTTCCTTCATGTCCTTTGTTTGGGATGGCTCAAACCTTTACCACTAAGAGGGCTTCAGCCGGCTAGTTTTCGAGAGTGTATGGGGGCCATCTGTCAGCACTGAGGACACCTCGTGCGAGCCGCTCCACGTTTCATTCTCAGTGGGAAGGGGAACTTCCCAGCGAGGGCCTGAGGGCACGCTGGTGTCTGACTCCTCCCCGGGGCTCTGTTTCTTCCTCTGCTTCCTCTTGCACAGATGCTGGATACCACTTCTGTCTTGCAGTTGTGGGAGGTTCCTTGCTATCTGCTCAGGTGTTGGAGTTGCACAGACTGCTATACTATCTACTGCTACTTTTGTTGAAGACATCATTTGAGGATTTTATTCTTTTTTCCATCCTAATTGGTAATCGAACTCAGACTACAGCACATTGTGAGCTCTAAAGCCTAGCCACTACAGCACCAGGGAACCCCCTGGGTTTTCTTTTAAACAGAAAAATATTAACGTTTTTGTCTGAACCAGTGAAGATACGTTTTTCTTTTTAATATTCAGAGCTTTAAAATACTTTGTCATTAAGTCCTTGCCACGAAGTATACTTGTCATCTCTCCACAGATGTCAACAGCTGTCAATAGGATATCACTATTTTCAATCTTTTTTTAAAAATTGTTTATTTATTTTTTTATATTCATTTTTATTGTTAGACGTATTGGGGTGACATCTGTTAGCAAGGATTACATAGGTTTCAGGCATACAATTCTACAGTGCATCGTCACCTTGTTGTATATTAAGTTCACCACCTAATGTGACTTCTCTTTCCATCACCTTATATTTAGCTTCCCCCCTCCTCCCCCACCCCCTCCCCTTTCTCCCCTCCCTGACCCACTCGTCCCCAAATAAACATTAAACTATTGTAGTTTCAATCTTGTTAGCATTGTCTTAACATAACTAGATTAAAAATATGCACAGGGCTACACCCAAACTGTCAAAATTCATAAAAAGGGCACGATAATACTACTTAAATTAGATGATCTATTTCCTCTGATCTAGATATTCCTGCTTGAGGACTCCAGGTTATAGGAATTAGAGCATCAGTAGCAAGAAATATACATGAGGGAGGACCCCCAAAAAACGTAATTATCTTCTGGAGGGCGGGTCCCTTGTCGGACAGGCTTCTCCTGCTGAAATCAAGTTGGCAGCTGGGTCAAGCGCTCTCTGAGGGCTCCAGAGGGTGACCTCCCCTTGCCCCTTTGCAGCTCCTGCTATTTGCTGGCAGAGCCTTGGCCTTCCCTGCCTTGTAGATGCCACTCTGCAGGCACACGGTCATCTTCTCTGTGTGTGTCTCTGTCTGTCCGAACCTCCCCCTTGATAAGGAGACCTAAAGCTCACCCTCATGATTTTTTTTTTTTTTTTTTTTTTTTGGTCAAATGATCTTATGAGAGCGCAGATGCCTAGCCACTACAGCACCAGGGAACTCCAAATGATCTTTAATTGAAGTGTTTTCCTTGGTAGTTCTTAACTAGCTGGGCATTCCACTGCACCTCTGTTGATGTCATCTATGATGTCACAAGGGTGGTGGCCATCCCCATTTGCAGCCCACAGACTGAGCAGTCCTCAAGATCTCTTTAAGTGGTTCCAAACAGTTCTCTAGCTAAAGATCAGGGCCCCACCTGTCAGGCAACGTTGACGATCTCATCAAAAGTGATATTTCCACTGTGCTGCATGCTTTTTTGGTACTTTCTGGCTCTTGGCAGTTCTTTGGGGGCTTTGATGATCAGGGCAGGGGCAGAAGGCACCACCTCAATCTGGGCCTGCCTGTCCTGAGTGGTCAGTTTCACTGTAATCCTCAGACCCTTCTGATCATGGGTTGCTTTAGCGATGTCATCACTGACCTTCTTTGGAGAAAGACCCAGGGGGCCTATCTTGGGGGCCAGGGCAGACGTGGCACCACCCTCTCCACCAGTACACCATGGTATACACGCTTGACCTCAGTGAGGTCGAACTTTGGTGGCATGGTGGACACGGCTGGTCTCAGATGAACCGGGATTGGAGACGACGGAAGAAAGTGGCACTATGGCCTCTTCCGAGCCAAAATCTGAAAGCCAATGACCTCTTTTTAATTTGATGACCTCTGTAAAGACTTTATTTCCAAATAAAGTCACATTTAAGATACTGGGGGGTTAAGATTTCAAAATACCTTTACTTATTTATTTATTATTTTTATTTATTTATTTTTGGTATGTGGGTAGTTCCCTAGCCGGGAATCGAACCCAGGCCACAGCATTGACAGCACCAGCGCTGAAACCTTAAGCCACTACACCACCAGGGAACTCCCTCAAAATACCTTTTTTTTGAGAGGACTGAATTCAACTCATAACATCATTATGATCAAAGTTTTTTTTTAATTTTTTTTTTTTTTTTGGTTGGTTCACCGAGTGGGACTCGAACCCAGGCTGTGGCGCCAATACCTAGCCACTACACCACCAGGGACTCCCCAAAATTATTTTAAGCTAACATCTTAATCCGATCTTCTTTCAATTTTGTTGAAAATAAAGAATAGAAAAAAGTTACTATTGTAAACCATAATAGAAACAGAGCCACTTGAAAACGGAACCCGAGCTGCCACCTCAGAGGAACCCCTGGCAGTCTTCTGCCTCAAACCTTGCAACGTTAACCCTGGAGAAGGGGGGTAAAATGACCTTTGGACTGGGCCCCAGGCAACGTTGTATCACCAAGAACTATTTACAAAGATACCAGGAAGCAGCTATGGTGACTGCTGGACTGATGGCTACCGGCCTGGAAATGAAAACCATTGTTTCGAATTAGCATCACTATGCTATGTCATCTGCACCAACCGCCAGCCTCCCTTCTGTCGGTGTAATGTTCCCCTTCCCTTTCTCATAAACCTCATCACCGTTGGCTCCTCCTCAGAACGCTGTTTGGGTTTCTGCGTGAATCAGGTGTGTCCCCACAGCTATACTTGGATCTCCAATAAATGCTTGTTGCCCCTCACTTTGAATGGGCCTTTTTAAGTCCACACTATCCAGTTATGGTTCCCTGGTGGTTTAGTGGCTAGGCTTTGGCACTCTCAACGCCATGGCCTGGGTTCGATTCCCAGCCGGGGAACTACCCTCCCCCAAAAAGTAATGCAACTATCCAGTTACAAGGGCCGTTTATTTACATTAAAATTGGCACCTGTAGGGGAGTTCCCTGATGGTGTAGTGGCTTAAGGCTTCATCACTGGCGCTGTCAGCGCTGCGACCAGGGTTCGATTCCCAGCCAGGGAGCTACCCACATACCAAAAAGCAAAAAAAAAAAAAAAAAAAAAAAAAAAAAAAAAAAAAAAAAAAAAAAAAAAAAAAAAAAAAAAAAAAAAAAAAAAAAAAAAAAAAATTAAATAAAAAAAAAAAGAATAAAATTGGCACCTGTATTTCAAATGGTCCTTTTGATGGTACCACACGTGCATGTTATTCTAAAGTGAGAGGGGGTGGGTGTGAAAGGCGCTGCTGTTCATGAGGGCATCCTCCAGCAGGTCAGGTTCAGAAAGGGCACGACTGACGTTCTGGACGCTCGTTGAAGTCACCCGCCACTGAACCGCGAGACACGTCTAGCAACTGCGCCCTCAGGTGTTGTCATTGATGTACACACATCCAGAGGCACTTGCACAAACCTAGATGGTGTAGCTTGCCACACACCGAGGCATAGTCCTGGGCACACTGTTTCTGGGCAAGGGCCACTTTCAATGATCTCCAAACGTCATGCTCCACTAACTTTGTTTTCACTTGCTCAGGTACATACAGCCGCCTCGACTATGAAGCACCGTCTCTTGAAGCTGTACAGGTGCACGTGAAAAATGTGTTTCTTTTACGTTCGGCTGCCCGGTCACTAGGCTTTGGCGTAATGTGGCTTCTGCTACGACACTTTTTTCTTAATTCAGGTGGTCACCCCAAAAATTGCTTGGCGGTCCACCAGTGGATGGGGATCCACGTCTTGCCCCACCCTGTCCTAGAACATTAAAATGTCACCAGGTTATAGAAAATTTCCAGCTCCATCATAATGTTATGGAACCACCCTCCTATGTGCAGTCCCTGTTGACCGAAATGTTATCATGGGGCTCATGCCTGTACAAAAGAAACAAGGCAATGGCTAAGGAGATAGTAATATAGTGATTAAAACATTACCCCTTTCAGGGAGTTCCCTGGTGGTGTAGTGACTAAGGCTTTGGTGCTGTCAGCGCTGCGGCCTGGGTTCAATTCCCAGCCAGGGAACTATCCACATACAAAAACAAAAACAAAAACAAAAACAAAAAAAAAAAGGAGAAAACATTACCCCTTTCTTGGGATAAAATATTTATTTATTTATTTAAATTTTTTATTTTGAGGGGCGGGTAGTTCCCTGGCTGAGAATCGAACCCAGGCCGCAGCGTTGAAAGTGCTGGAGCCTAAGCCACTGCACCACCGGGGAACTCCCAAAATATTTTTTTAAACGTGTTTTGGGTACTTTGAATAAAAAAGTAACACTCACTGTGCAAATGACTTCCTATTAGAATTAGGTATTAAAGACAAGGTAATTAAATTACTTTAATGGTGATTGCAATGTGATGCTGCCCACGGCTGATATATAATAGTTTAAATAAATTATTGTACTGTTGATGAAAAAACACCCAACCTAAGTAAAAGTCTTCCAAGAGTTTATTTGAGCCACCTTGATCACAACTGCCAAGAAGCAAAATCTCAAAGGATTGAGAAAATACCCCAGAAAATGGCAGTTTTGCTGCTTACTTTATACATTAGAACAAAGGAGGAGACTGGGGAGATTAGTCACAAGAAATCTACCGGTGGTCGATGACGGAGGCGGGAGCACACACAGCAGGGAAATCTCTGGGATTGGAAAAAGTAAAACAGAGAGACACATACTTCTTTTGCAGTGGTGGGTACGGGACAGTTAACACCCGCAGCACGTAGAGACAGAATGTGGATAAGATAACAAGTGGCCTCGTGTTCTGATGCCTGCGGTTGTGCCTTCCAGGGCACTGGAAAAGAAAATGATTGTGACATTTCAGAGGTATGTTATCTCAGATGCACGAAGATAATAGACAAGTTCAAAGCTGAAGACTGACCCTGGCCAAGGAGGCAACAGGCCTAAGGACGTGACTGCCCATCCATCATGACCCGCTTTTAGGTAGGAATTTACGTTCAGAGCACGCTGTGAACGTACTTTGGTTTCTGTCAGTCCCACCATGGGGGCCTCCCCGGAGCGTGTCAGGCTTCGTATGTGCCTCTTTTTCATCCACAGCACAAATGACATTCTGTGGTCTTGAGACAGAATGGGGGTATATCTTGGCTTGCTATTGTGGACTCAGCTTTAAGGTACACTGTTGACTGAAAAAAAATCAAGTTGCAGAGAGAGAATATAGACTTTAACATGAGAGAACATTTCTACAAAGAGGTACAAGAAACTAGTAACAACGATTGCCTCAACAGCTGGAGGCCTGTGGTGAAGATGTGTCTTTCCATGCACATATTTTGCAATTTGAAAAAAACTAACTGAAAAAACACAGATACATACAGCGAGAACAAAGTGAAAGAAGACACTCTCAAAGGTTATCCGCTAACTAAAGAACTACTGTGGTATTGTATGGAAATAGTAAAATTAGAAAAACAACTTAGCCTTGAAATTAGTTAAAAATAATCAGCGGTTATTCGTATTCAGAACATCAACATATTCCTATCAGCTGTTTTTCCAAGTTTGTGAAACAAGAAAGTTAAAAGCATTCATAAGTAAAATGCTCAGTACTGTTTTATTTATAAATTTTTATTTTTAATTTTTTTGTGTGTGTTTTTCTTGGTGGGTGGCTCCCTGGCTGGGAATCAAGCCCAGGCTGCAGCGTTGGGAGTGCTGAACCCTTAGCCACTACACCACCAGGGAACTCCCTACTCATAAATTTTTAGACTGTATTTCTTGCAATAATTCAGTCGATTCACGTTAGGATTAATTTATTGTTGTATTTAGGGTGCCTCCTATCAGCTTCCCTTCCTGATAGCCAGCCTCTGTTATTGTGCGGATCTTCTTGTCTTTTCTTGAACAAAACCAATCAGGTTTGCCCGTAACGTACTGTCAGAAAGTTTTTCTGTCTAACTTTTAAACTAAGTCTTAGAAATGACGATCGCTGTGTATTTTGTGACCCTCATTCTTTCAGCGTGAACATATTTGATTGTCCAAAAAAAAGAAAAAAAATTTTTAAAAAATTTTCTCACCTCGATGGCTGAGGGGACCAGAATCAAGGCTTTTCCAGATGACCCCATAGCTTCCCTAATTCCACCCTTCCCTGGACATGAGCGGCAGGACGGGCACCGGGAGGGCCTGCAGGGGGAGCGCTCACGCCCGGGTCGCCCCGAAAGCCCTGCAGGACCAGCTCCCTGGTCACCCTCCCTCTGCGCGCACTTCCTCGTCCCCTGGAAGACAGAGCTTCTCCTTTGTCCTGCCCAGACTTGCACGAGGCTCCACGTGGCCGCCCCTGCCGACTGCAATCCTTCTCTTCCCCCCGCAAATAAATCCTTTTTGTCGAAGGAAGGCCAGGCCGACTGGTTTTTGGTGAACGTGGGCTACCTTCCAGCCATCTCCACAAAGCGGGCACAAAACTGACACCATCACCCTAGTGTATGTCCCTTCTTCACTGGGAACCCGATGACGGCTTCTGCATGCACGAGAAAGCATGCAAGCGCCTTGGCCTGACCTGCGAGGCTGCACCTGAACCTGCTCCTGGCCGCGCTTGGCCTCAGCCTGGACTCACTCCTTCCTCAGCCGGGCACTCCACCCATGGACCCTCCGATGCCCTTCCTGCTGTCCAGAACGACAGATCTCACTGTCAATGCCACTTCCTCGGAAAGCTCCGTGACCCCTAGCAGAGCCTCCCGTGGCTCTCTCCACCAGGAATCTGTTTCTCTCCTCTCCAGCAGCTTCAGCTGCACCATTCTTAGCATTTGGTTGACTCCATTTGTTGGCTTTTTCTAGTCTAGCCCAGAAGATCATCCCCTGAGGACAGGGATCACGTCTGTCTCATCCACGAGGGGGTCCTTAGCATTTATCTTAGTATCTGGCCTAACAAAGACACTCAATTACATTTTGTGGAATAAATGAACAAACAAACAAAAATCTTAGTAAAAGTTTCATGCTCTGCTAATGATGACTCATTTTTGTTTTCACCACTAAACGCTAATGATAAAACTTCTCCTATTTATCAAGCGTGATAACTCCTTGGGCTTTGATTCCTTTCCCGTGCTTTAGAGTTGGAAGAAAGCCCAAGTGCAATTCCTTCCCACAGTTACACGTTAGTCTCCACTGTGTGTATCTCTTCTTCAAATCTTTCTACCAATCGGACCACAGCAAAAGGAAGACGGTGACCCTCTTCACAATGACAGCTTTAGTCTATGGTATCACCCTTTTTTTTTTTTCAGATTCTCTTTTTTGCTTCTGTGCCACATTATAAAAAAATTAGCAAGACATAGTTCTTGTGGGTGATATAAAGGTTTAAAAATCCTTCCATGGAAAACCATAAAGTGGAAATTTATATATATATACATTTTTTTTTTTTTTAATGTGGGTAGTTCCCTGGCTGGGAATCAAACCCAGGCCACAGTGTTGACAGCACTGAAGGCTTAGCCACTACACCACCAGGGAACTCCAAAATGGAAAAATATTGATCCATCAAAAATGTTAACAACAAAGAGATAACCACTACACACCGATTAAGATGGTGAAGATCTGCAACGTGGACACCACCAAATGCTGGGGAGGGTGTGCAACAATAGGACCCCTCACTCGCTGCTGGTGGGAATGTGAAGTTCCACTTTGGAAGACAGCTTGGCAGTTTCTTTCAAAACTGAACACAGTCTTCTCATAAGCTCCAGCAATCATGCTCCTTGCTATTCACCCACATAAACTGAAAACTGATGTCCACCCAGTACCTGCACATGAATATCTGTAGCAGCTTCATTTACAATTGCTAACACTTGGAAGCTACCAAGATGTCCTTCAGTAGGCGATGGATAAACTGTGGTCAGTCTAGACAATTGAATATCATTTGGTGGTGAAGATAAATGAAAAAAAAAAAAAAAAAAAAAGACCTATCAAGTCAGAAAAGACATGGAGAAAATATAAATGCTTATGACCAAGTGAAAGAAACCAATCAGTAGGATCCCAACTATCTGACATTCTAGAACACACAAAACTATGGATACAGTAAAACAGTCAGTGGTTGCCATGAATTAGGGGGCAGGGAGGGATAACTGGGTGGAGCACAGAGGACTTTGGGGCAGTAAAACTATTCCCAGGAGGGTTCACTGGTGATGCAGTGGCTTGGCTTTGGTGCTCTCACCACCGCAGCCTGGGTTCAATCCCTGCTCAGGGAACCAACCAACCGACTAAACAAACAAACAGAAAACTATTCTGTGTAATACTATCTGGTGGGTACACACATGTGTCAAGACCCATAGAATGTACAACACCAAGAGTGAAACTAATGTAACCTATGCACTTTGTGTGAGTTTGATGGGTCAACTTAGGTTTACCACTCTAATCAATGTAGCATTCTGGTGTGGCCCCTGGTGGGGGAGGCTGTGCAGGGGGCGGGAGGGTCTGGGAACTCTCTGAACTTGCTGCTCAGTTTTTGCTGTGAACCTAATGTGCTCTAAAAATAAGGCCTGTTAAAAAAAATAAAGGTAACAATAGTCATCCTTGTGTGCAGGGATTAGTGGTAGTTCTTTTCCTTTGCACTTCTCAGATTTTCCAAGGTTTGTCTGTTTTGTCACTGAGTATACTTATTACCTATGAGAGTAGAAAATATATTGAAAAATATAAGTATGCTAAATTCAAAACTGTTAGGAGTTCCCTGGCGGTATAGTGCCTGGGCTTTGGCGCTGTCAACGCTGTGGCTTGGGTTCGATTTCCAGCCAGGGAACCACCCACATAACCAAAAAAACAAACAAACAAAAAAATCAAAACTATTAAACGTGTTTTATTTTAGGTTTTAATCTCTTAAGAGATAATAGCTACCTAGTATAGAAACTAAACAAATTTAAAAAGTCGATAATATAAGAAACCCTTAAATTGGCAAAAATTAAGCCTTAAATCATTATTTTCAGCTTATGATTTTTCTAAGAGCTTAGAATTTAATTGCTAGGAAGGACCTCTGTAATCATCGAATATAATTTCGCTTTTAAAGTTTGTTTCTATCATACTTCCCACTGAGTGTGTCTGAAGCCTAGAAGGTACATGAGCGGGCACTGCCGCCTGGGGGCCAAGACGTGACGGGTCCCCACCCTCCAGCATGAACCAGGCACAAGGAGTGACGAACAAGTTTTGTTAAGAATATAGTGGTAAGCATTTTATTATTTAATAAGCAAGCTGCAGGAAGCAGGAGGCAGGGAATGCTCATAATAAGCTGGGAAAGAGAGGTGTTATTTGGAGGCATGAGGATCCCAAGGAGAGAGAAGAGGACTTTTATGTGCAATTTCCTCATTCCATCTGGGAAGAAACTGGGGCTCAAAAAGGCTGAGGCTCACAAAGCTAACAAATGGGGGGCATCGGCGTCACCGTTAGCTCCGCCATTCTCCCATCACTGCGTTGCTTCTCCAGACACACTGCTAATCAAATGCTTTACAGTTTCATGAAGTGTAAAGCACGGTCCTAGGAAGGAACGAGTATTTCATGGACGTAGGAAGAGTGGCAGCTTAAATCTGTTTCTTAAAATGAGTTTTTCCTGCCGATGGTTACTCTGAGTTCCCGATACCATCGTGTGTTTTTACTTCTGTTTTAGAACTCAAATTTATCAGTGATTTGTTTTCTCTAGCATCCTGTTTTTCAAACTACATTTTGTAAGCTATGAAATCAGTTTGGTGGGTTGGAATCACCATTTATTAAAAACAACAACAAAACGGAAGAAAACGGTATGGACTAAATTTAAGTAGACTAGAATAGAAAATATTAAAATCCACTCATGGTAGGAAAGGAAATAATTCTCCAATGTAATTTTTATTGCAGTTATGTAGTTATGCATATACGTGGGTTTGTACTGGGTCTTTATGTATAATACATATCTTAGGGATTGTCACAGTTAAAAAAAAGTTTGTAAGTCACTGCTCTAGAATGTATTATTTCATGGGGTTATCTTTTTTTTTTTCTTCTTTTTTTTTTTAATGTGGGTAGTTCCCTGGCTGGGAATCAAACCCAGGCCGCAGCACTGACAGTGCAGAAGTCTAGCCACTACACCACCAGGGAACTCCTCATGGGGTTATCTTAAATGATCTAAGATGATATGTTTAACAGTTAAATTTTAAGAATTAGGAGAAGAGTATCCTAGCGAGGCAGCATGATGCGGTAGTTAAGAGTATGGACCTTGGAGCCAAGAATGCTAGGGCCACAAGTCCCTACCACCACTTTCTAGCTATGTGACCTTGCATAAGTCCCTTAACCTTTTTTTGCCTAAGTTCTCTCATCTGTAAAATTGGGACAGTAGTATTAACTCCTTCATAAAGTTGTTAAGAGGATAATGAGTTATGCACAATGAACACACAATTTTCTTCTCGTATAGAAACGTTTCCTCAGTTCTTCAGTGGTTAAAATAATGCCTTCTTTTAAAATGCTCATCTATGCTGGCTCTACAATCCCCAAGCCCCAACAATTCTTTTATCTGAATTCATAGTCTCCTAGCATTCATACTGTGAGGATAAGATAGATTATACTAAGCTTCCTTTTAAGGGGAAAAAAAAAAGACTGATTTGAAGTACATTTCTTCCAAGATTTGACCTGTTCACTGTGATTATTATTACTATTATTATGTTTTTTGGCTCACACACTAGCTCAGTGCTCATGGTAGAGATATCAATATGTTTCTTTTCCTCACAAAATATTTTTCTAATATCCACTTTGTCAGTTAGTAATAATAAAGATAAAATTTTTTTTTTTTGGGGGGTCTTACCAAGTGTGAGGTGCAAGTTTTGTATGTGTATGCTCACGTGTAAAACTCTGAGAGTGGAATTATTATCTACATTTTACACATGCCTAAAATCACCCAGCTATTAAGACTTGTTGGGGAGTTCCCTGGTGGTGTAGTGGCTTAGGGCTTTGGTGCTGGCGCTATCAACGCTGTGGCCTGGGTTCGATTCCCAGCCAGGGAACTACCCACATACCAAAACAAACAAACAAACAAAAAACCAAAAAACCAAGACTTGTAGTGGTGGATAAAGCCAGAATTCAAACTTGGGCAGTCTGGCTCCACAACCATCCTCACAATAATTGCTCTCTTACATCTCAATGACCAGTGAGCTCCTGGTTTCCAAAAGTACAATTACACCTAACTCTTAAAAAACTGGGATATAATTGACACATCACATGATATAATTTTTAGGTGGACAACATAATGATTCAATGTACGCATAAATTGGGAAATGATCACCACAGTAAGTCTAGTTAACATCCATGACCACACAGTTACAAATTTTGCTGGTGGTGAGAACTTTTAAGATCGGCTCTCTTAGCAACTTCCAAAATTTTAATATCTATTTCACAGAAGTTAGTCGGTTCTTAAAACAATGCTGTATTGCTTTATTTTTTTAAATGACTAAACTGAGGCTTAAAGACAAAGTAACTAGTTCAAGGTTTTGAGCGGCCAACTAAGGATTTAAATGCAAGTCTGCTCTGCTGGTCTTCAGATTGCCTTCTTGCAGTGCTCAGTATGCTTTTGCGATTAGTACAAAATAACTCCACGTGCACACGCAAACACACACACATACACACACACATTTTTTGTAACAGCCTTGAGAGTCCTAATTCCATCCCATGCAATGCACCCACTTTAAGTGAACACTTCATTGGATTTCCATACATTCAGAGTTGTCCAACTCTCACGACAATCAATTTGAGAACATTTTCATTGCTCAAAGATAAACCCCATACATTTTAGCTATCACTCCCCACATCCCCAAGTCTAGGCAACCAGTAATCTATTTTCTGTCGCTATAGATTTGCCTAATCCAGACAATTCACATGAATGGAATCATACAATGTGTGGTCTTTTGTGTATGGCTTATTTCATGCAGCATTATGCCTTCACGGTCCATCCATGTTGCAGCATATAACAGAACTTCATTCCTTGTATTGGGTGAATAATATTCCATTGCAGGGATAGGTCACACGTATTTATGCATTCATCAGTTCGGGGATGTTTTGGTTGTTCCTACCTTTTGGAAATTATGAATAATGTTGTAATGGACATTCAAATAGTTATTTATTTATTTTTTTATGGGGTAGTTCCCTGGCTGGGAATTGAACCCAGGCCGCAGCATTGACAGCACCGAAGCCTTAGTCACTACACCACCAGGGAACTCCCCAAATAGTTATTTTTAAAAGTATTTTTATATAAATTAAGTGTAATTTAAAAAATTTGGGTGGTGAACATATAATGCAGCCTATAGATGATGCACTGTAGAATTGTACACCTGGAACCTATGTAATTCTTGTTAAGCAATATCACCCCAATAAGTCTAACAATAAAAAAAATATGACATAAGAATGTTTTTTTCACAGTTCTACTTACAAATAAAATCTTCTGTGATATTATACAGGCAACCCAGTGAACATTCTCATAGACACATGGATTTTGATGAAGGAACACAGAATGTGAATAACATACCCTACTGTAGTTAGTACTTTGTTCATTACAGAACAGCAACAATTCCAGGGAGTTAGCCGCGGGATGCAGCTCCCTCAGAGTTGAACACGTTGAACAGCATGAGGCAACCCAACCTATTAACATTATTTAAGTCTATGACAGAGCTTATTTGGAAGTATTTCTACTTCCAATAAAAGATACTGTGGTATTTTTTTTAACTATAAATCTATTGAGCAGAAGTTATTGCAATGGTCCATGGCAACAGAAAAGGGATGGTGTACTTCTCCTGAGAATTATCACATTTGGTTATAGAGGGCGTTTCTGTTGGGAAGTTACTGCCATTAAGAATATGTAAAATAGAACATTATAAAGTCGTATAAGGATATGTCATCGTGTTGAGCTCAAAAAGTTTACAACTATGAAAAAAAATGTTTGCTACAAAATATCTCATACTATTTTGAGAATGCTAGTTAAGATACACGTGGGCTATTCTTCCACTTAGAGAGGATTCTTTAATGCATGTCACAGTAGGTGGAAGAATGGCTTGCTTTTCTAATGCGAATTAGTGAACGCCTCTGTTCCTCCTAGGTTGTGCTCTGTAAGTGGCGTCTACAGTGTTCAACGTCAGTCTTTGCTGAGACCGTGGATGACTGACTCCATCACACTCCTCACGTTCATCCTGCTGAACGTTCAATGGCAGCCTCGCACGTCTATTTGGTCGGCCGTGGTGGGGAATGGTGCCATCGGGAAGTCAGACGCGTCCCTCCACCTCCCCAGCTCCATCCTTGCCATCCGGCCAGCGGCCGCTAGGGCGCGACGGGAGGCCCCGCGCCCCCTTCCGCGGAGTACGGGCTCCGCACCCGCCGTGCGGGCGCCGGGGACGTCGGGGTGCGCGGGGAACAAAAGGGCGCCCGCGCCCGGTGGGCCTTGCCCCGCCGCGACCGAGCGGACGGCGGCGCACAACACGCGGAGGGCGCGGCGGTGCCGGGCGGGGGCGGCGGCGGCGCCCAGGGGCGCGGGCGGCCCCGGCCCGTCCGCCCGCGGGGACGGGGCTCCAGCGGCGCCGCAGCGCCTTCATCTTGGCCGGGGGACGGGGAGCGGCGTCTAGGTGTCCCCGCCCGTCGCGCCTGTGTCCCCGCGGCCGAGCAGCGCGGCCCAGCGGCCGCCTCCCGGGACCTGTCGCCCGACCCCGCGGGCCGCGTCCCGACAAGATGGAGGACGCCGTCGCCTCCCGCAGCCATGACGGGCGGCGGGGCCTGCTCCCCACGGGGCGCTGCGAGGGTGGACGTGCGCCCGGCCCGGCAGCACTCGGGACGCCGCCGCCCGCCCGCCGCAGCCCCTGCCCGGCGGCCCGCACCGGGAGAGCCTGAGGCCCGGACCGGGAGAGCGCTGGGGACATCGAGGCCGCGTCCCGCCCCGGGCAGGGCCGTGGGGCGCCACCACGGGAGCCCGGGAGCCCCGGCCCAAGCGAGGGCAGGCGGCCGGGCCCGGGGGAGCGCCCCCTTCCTCTCGGGGAACCCCGTCCCTCGAGGACCGAGCCCGCGGCCGCTGCGGCGGCGACGAAAGTCGGGCCGCCTGACCTGACGGACCGGCGGGGGCGGGGCCGGAGGCGGGGGCAAGGAGGGCGGGGCGGCGGCCGGGGCCCGGGCCGGCGGAGAGGGGCGAGGGGCCCGGAGAGGCCGGGGGTGTGGCCTGCGCCTGA
>PVJL010016695.1:0-20241 GCA_004026885.1 Lyroderma lyra | reverse complement strand
ACTTGAAGGTCAGAGTAAACGAGAGGGAGTCAGTTTCCCAAGGCATTTCTTCCAAGGACCCAGATAGTCTTCTTTCTTTAGAGTTTCCCAAGGAACTGGCCTTATCAGCCAGATTCCTCAGTGAGCAGTACACACCTTCCAGATTGCAGAAGTAAAACAAGTCATGCTTCCCCAAAGCCAGCCTGCATGGCTCCCAACAGTACACAAGTTGAGACAGATATTTTTTTTCAGTTCTTAGTAAATATTCTTCTCTTGGTCTTCCTTGTTGAGTAAGAAGTCTACTGTCAGTCTATTTGTGGTTTCTTAGGTTTCTGACTTTTCTCTTGAGCTGTTTTTATGATCTTCTGTTTTTGCTTTTCTGCAATGTGGTGAGGCAGATAATGGTGAATTCTGCAATATCTCATGTCATGAGTAAGGAATAGGTTTTATCAGGGTCATTCATAAGACAAGGGCACCAAAGAAGGACTTCAGTATTCTAATTCTTCCTCCACCCCATAGAGATCTATGCCACTGTGAGCTACACAATGAAGTTATGGTAAAGAAGCATCCTCTCATCCCCTCTATTTTCTTGGGCAAGGGTGAGAATTTTCTCAGTGGGACAACCGCTGAGGTTACTTAGTTTCCTGGAAATTATGGTTCAGCTATCAGCTGTTTACAAGAAAAACCCAGCTTCCCAGTACTTTGGAGGTCTTCTTGGAGCCAATAAGAAGTTGTAGTCTCTCCTGTTGCAAGTAGAACATAGCTCCTGGGCCAAACTATGAATAGTTCATTGTCCAGGCAAGAGAAAAATTTCTGGAGTCTCAGACAATTCAATTGTAGTCCCGTAATTCCAGCCACTAATCACAAGTCTCCTCAAATATCTGACACAGGAAAACAGTAGTTATTATTCCCCCTACTACCACTCCTGCAGTGCTTGTTCTGAGGTGGATGTGTCTAAGTTTAACCAGTTAGCATTTTTCATTCCCCCTCAGGACAAGGTAGATTCAGAGTCCTTATACAGTGCTGTCTTCTCAGGGATCCAGTTGTTATTGTGACTCCAAGGGCATCATCTAGAGGCAAAGAGTAGCAGCAGATCTACTTGAAGCCATTTCATCCTTCCAGCCATTTGCCGAGGTCCTTTCCCCAATGATCAGGGCTTCTGCCAGGGTAAAGTGGCTGAGACTGCTCCTTTAACATCCAACATCCCCCACCCTTCCCCCAGCATGTTACAGACTGCATTCTGATTAGACTTGGTCCTCCAAGTCTAAAAGCCATTCTAAAAACCATCAGCAAGGAGATGTGACAAGTTCTCATGGTTTAGCCAGAAGATCCCAAACTAAATCTGGTAAGCAGAGTTCTGGCTGTGAACATCAGCAACCCAAGGGGAGCTGTTGACCAAGCCATGTACTCATCTTCCTCTAGTTCTAACAGACTTGCTCAAAGTAGCCAGGTTTGTAGGGTGACATTAGAGCTAAGAGGATTGGAGAGGTATGGGTGGGTGGGTCACCCTTACCTTCTGGGACTGGGAGTCTGGGAGTTTGGAGAACAAAGACAAATGTCTTGGTCTCTAAAAAGTAAAAACAATGACTCTCCCCATTCCCAGGGCTTTATTCCTTCCTTACTGACCTTCCAGAAGCTTTTCTTTCCCTAAAAACTGCTCTAAATTTTCTCTTTCCCATCTGCCCAACCCCAGGGCATCTTCTATGGATCTGGTCAGCATTTTTCTGTCAGCCTCCTGGCTTTCTCTTTCTTTACCCTACAGCTGCAGCTGCCTGCAAATACCCAAAGAATGCATCCCAGGGCTGAAAGTACAGCACTCTCCTAGACAACCCTGCTGCTCAGTTGATGGATTTTCCTAACTTATCATGCTGTCTCCAGGTGGGTATAGTCTCAGGCTCAGAGAATGCTTTTCTGTTTAGTTCATACTGTTTGCTTGTCCTTCCTTTTTGGTCAGTTCAGCAATTTTTCTTGCAAAGCAAGCCCTTGGATTGGTCTATCCTAACCTATGGAGATCCCGTTTCATAGATGCTTTTCTCTAGAGAGAATGTCCACTTCTTTTTGTCTGTAATCAGGTGGCATTATTGGCTTGTGACCGCATACCCCTCTTCAATCTACTAGGTTTAATCCAGATGTCCCAAGTTTAGATAATTAGAGTTATTTTATTGGAAGACATTTGGTAAACATATCAAAAGTCTTCAAAATCTGCAGATACTTTGACCTAATGATTCTGATTCAAGGATTTCAACCTAAGGAAATATTTAAACACATGTCAAGATCTGTATATAAATATAATCATAGAAATTTCTATAAAAGCAAAACTTAGGAATAATTTAAGGTTTTGTTGGTGATTATTAGTTAAATAAATTATGGTGTATCCATACAATTTAATTGTATGCAGCAGCTACATTCTAAGCTATTTAAAATTATATGTAGATCTACAGTTATTGAAATAAAAAAATTTGCAATATCCTATAAAGATAAAAGTAGTCTACAGAACAGCATAAATAATACAATCTCAATATGTATTTTAGTTGACCATATTAATCATTCCCTCTTTCTTTAAACTTTCTTAGTTTCATGACACTCTCCTCAATCTTAATTTTTTTTGCACTTTCTCTGGTTGTCTTTTCAATCGGTTAATTTATTCTCTTGCTCACTTCTTAATGTTGATGTTTTTCATATTTTCATATTCCCCTTCTTTTATCTTTTCATTCTATCTACTCTCTTTGATAGATTTTACTTAATACATGAAATTTTTTAACCTAAAATTAGAAGGACCAAATGAGAGAGGCAATGAGCATTTATCTGAGATCCAAAGGAATAGTTTTGGGAAGCAATGATTCCGGCAGAAACCCAAATAGTGCTCTGACTAGGAGATGATGGCAAGGGGTGTTTATAAAAAAGGAAAAGGAAATAGTTAATTACCTGAATAGAAGGAAGTAATTTCTATGGTTGTTAATAAGCTAAGGAAAGAATTAATATTAGTGTAGGTAAGCTAACATAGTGATGCTAATTCTAAAGAATATCTTTAATTTTCAGTCCTGTAGTTAAAATATCTCCTTTCCTGTTAGCTTTGCAAACAGTTGTTGGGAATACAGTGCTGCTTTAGGCCCAGTCCAAAGTATATTTTGCCCAGTTTTAAACATTCCAAAGGTTTGAAGAGTCAGATGCACAAGGCAGTTCCTCTGAGATGTCAGCTCTAATTCCACTTTGAAGTGGCTCCATCAATATTATTATTTTTTACAAATTTAACCACCAGTTAAATGTTAATGACTCTCAAATTTGTATGTTTAGTTCAAATATTTTTCCTTAACTCTGGAACCATTTAGCCAACTGAGCATCAACTGAGGAGCATTTGGAAGTCTTCTAAGCTCCTCAAAATCTGCTTTCCTCCAAAAGAATGTAATAGTGAAATGCTCAGCCTCTCTCACTCAACCTTGTACAAGCCTGCTATGTTCCCATGGCCTTCAGTTTGATAACTTCTCCTTAGTCTTGCATATGGACATGCTGATCATTAGAGGAATTTTGCTTGTGGCTTGAGTTTTACAAAAACATCCCCAAAGCAGAAAAATGCCTCTCCCAAGGAGATAAGGAAAGTATGTATGAAAATAGTGATTGTTTAGCAAGGATTTGCAGAAAACTTGTGACCAGACTCACATCAACTAGAGTGAGCAGGCCAAAAACAAAGAAGTTTCATAATGTTTCTTGCACCCTGGCTGGAACCCAGGTATCTGCAGTCACTAATTAACTCTTGCCCCTCCTATTCCTCCCTTCCCTTGACATAAAAGAAGCCTGAATTCTATACTTTCTTAAGAGAGTTTTTTAGGATGCTAGTCTGCCATCTCTTTGGCTTGCTGGCTTTTGCTTTTCCTGTCCCAACACCTTGCATTCAACTTACTGGCTATCATTTGGTGAGCAGTACAAGCTTGAACTCATTTACAAGAACTCATCTTGTCTCTCCTTTCAAAACTACTCTTTTCATTATTCCTCATGCCAGTGGTAGCTACTACCTCCCCTCAGTATCTTGGCAGTCATTCTTATTTTCTCCCCCATCTTTAACTCAGTAAGTCTATCAATTCTACCATGTAATAGCTCTCAAATCAGTTCATGTTCATCTAAGAGGTCTTTTTAGGTCCTCCTAGTGTTGGATTATCTAACAGACAACTTCATAACATGATTAGAGCACTAGCAGAGTATACCCTCAGAAAGTCCCCCATTACTGTCCAAGGCTATTGGTTATTTGTCATATAAGAATTCTACCCTCACCTGAGAAAACGATGAAGTTAATAAATGGCACCAGGAGACCAAAATCTGCTCTGTCTTGTTCCCAAGAAATAATTAATATGTTACTGCAAGGTGAAGACATGAAAACACATGCTGTTCTTCAAATTTTTCTTATCTTACTCAGTCATTATTTAAAAAAAAATAAAATTCAACCAAGTAAATTTAAAAATTTAATTGCCTTTATTGACTGATTCATGAACAGGACAACATCTCATCAAGTAAATAGAGAGGTGTTGGAGGGAATGGGGTGTTGTACAAAATTGAAAGTTTTTATGGGAATCTGGGTTGGACAAGAAAGTTATTAGTAAAAGAAAACAAAAAATCCTTCAGGTAAGGTCATTTGTCTTTCGGGGAAGGTCAGCAGGGGTCTTATAAGGCAGATTGCTTTACTAACATAGATCAGGAAATTCCATACCTACTGACTGGTTTTAAAGTCACATTCCTGGGAGAGGCTGAAGCTGAAACTGAAACTAAGTCTTGGTTTGTTGTCCTGGGGGACAAGTGATTCAGCTTGGGCCTGTTGGTTTTCTTTAACAGTGGAACTGTTTATATACCTGTTACTATTACTGAAGAAAGGAGTTTGTTGCCTCCTGCTTACTGAGAAACCAAAAGTCTCAGACAACAGATTTTTGCAGAGAAATAGAGATTTATTCATCTGGGTGGCCAAATAAGGAAATCAGAGCAAGGCTCAAATTAGTATCCAAGATAGGTTGACCAGACATCCCATTTTAAGCGGGACAGAAAACAATGATACTGTTCTATTTTGAACAGTACTTATGGTCAACCTATTGACACCTTAAATTTGTTCCAGTGAAACTAGGCTGAGCATACATACCATTAGAAGTGGGATAGTACTGTTATTATCTGTCCTGTTTATTAATAAAATGGGACATTTGGTCAGCCCACTCCCAGAACTAAGTCTTGGGATTAGTTTTAAAAGGTCAGGGTAATGAAAGGTTATGAATATTTATTAATTCTAATTCAAGGGTTTGATTGAGTAGTCTTGGCATTAAGCCATCTAAAGTCAGGAATGTGGAAGGGGCCACAGAGAACAAAGAAATTCCAATCTGGCAGAATTTATTAGGCTTATATGTGTTCAAATTTGTTCCTTGCACCAGATCTTTTTTATTGATGTGGACCCCTCACTTTTTAACGAGTTCCAGGTAGTAAACACAGCATGTCTGCTACTTGAGTTCCATGAATTATTGTTTTTCTGTACTCTTAAGGTCAGCTTCAGGTTATTTAGCTGTTAACTGTGCCTGCTCAAACTTCTGGGACCAGTTTCGCTGGACTTGATCTGGTGGTCTCCTAAGTGCTATGAAGAAGTCTGTTGTTAACTCCTGGAAGACACTTAAAACTAGAAAAAAAGAAAAAACTATTATGGTCTGGTTTCAGTGTAAGTGTTACTGAGTTAAGGTCCAGCCGCTTGTCACCTCATGAGCCAATAACCGAGAGACAAAGTTGATGGAAAGAGAAGCAAATTTATTCAAAAGGCCAGCATTCTGGAAGGATGGCAGATTCCTGTCCCAAATCCCATCCCCACCCCTGCTTTCCTAGAACAGTCAAGAGGTTTTATAGGTACATAAGAAGACACAGAACAAAGGAAAGGGGGAGAGGAACCTGACATCTGGGAGAAGCCTCCTGGGGCGCTGTTTGTTCGGTAATGGTTATCTCAAACCTAGTCGTAGGGGTAATTCATACGTCATCTGACAGAGAATCCCAGTCCAGAATTACAGCCTGGTTGCCAGTGTCCAGATGGCTGAGGGCTGAGTCAGTTTCTTGCAAGTTAGTGTTCTGCTGATTAACTAGATGAATGAGATATGCATGTAATCTTGGGAAAGCAGAGCAATTAAATCAGGCAGTGAGTGAGAGAAACAGAGAAAAGAAAAAAAATAATAAATCATAAAATAAAATAAATTAAAATATAAATCAGTAAATCAAATTAGAATGTTAAATCCTTAAAAGTATATGTCACCCTTACATTAGGGCCTAGTTTCATCAGTTTGTAATATTTTTAATGAACAATAGAGGAAGCTCACTTCTAATTGTCCCAAATAGGAAAAAAAAAGTTGTATTGAGACATACTCACTGTCAATCATTTCAGATATAAAAGCAAGAAGTAATACTTTGCCACCACCACCCCTCAGGAAGGCAGTGACCAAATTACGTCGCCAGAGTTTAAGAGTAGACATTGTTTTATCAGCTATATTCCTCTTGTTACCACACGGAGACGGCGAGGAGCTTGGTGAACCCATGCAGTAAAGAATTGCAGATCAGCGAAACAAAGGAAAGCAGAGTAAAGCTTTATTGAAAAATGTTTCAAGAGAGGACTGGGCCAAGCCAAGACAGGCAAAGGCCCCAACGGGTTTGGGGTTCAAGATTTATTGCTGACACTGAGCCAACCCTGAGAGTGTGACATACAGACTTAGGTCATTTGATTGACGTGTGTAGGTTATATGACGGTTTTCTTTCTGTGCATATCCTTACCCAGAATGCATACAGAAAAACCCACAGGAGGAGGGAGCCAAAACCACAATGTTAATTCATTGTAATTACATTATAATGAAGGTAAGGTTAAGCCAACAGCAGGTTTTAACATTCTGTGCAGGCGTCAAAAATTAGGTAATTCTGGTTGGATTTTACTTCCCTTTTATTAGGATGTTCTAATCACATAATTAGTTCCCAGGAGTTGGATCTGAGTAGTCCCTGGGGAGTGGACCTGGGTGGTGCAAAGCACTGATCATATTACCTGCTGCCCCTCCTGTCACTCATGCCTAGCTTCCTACCTAGCATATGACAAGAAAAGCATTCACTATGAGAATTATGGAACTGTTCCAAGAAAAAATTCTCACCTGTAAAGAACTGAGAAACCATTGTGTAGATAATATCTGATTATATCTAACAAAAAATGTTAAAATGAAAAAAACTTTGTCTAAAAACCCTTTGATTTCTGTCACTTAATATTCTGAGTCTTTCAGATCAGGTAATTAATTTACACCCTTACTATCAGGAGAAAGTCTTCCCTCATCTTTGACCAATAATTAATTTCTCTAAAACACCAAGAATCAAAAAAGGAATCTAAGAAATAATTGGAAAAATAATTTAATATTTGATATATCAAAAAAAGATTATATTCAAAAAAAGAAAATATTTAAAAATAACTAAATTTTCTTACAAATATTTTTATGACTTAATAATAGTTTTTATTTGAAATACACATGGGGGAAATTTGAAAACATAATCTTTGCAAGATTTGAATTCTTAATCTGACCCCACTTCTGCCACTCCCTATTTGAACTATTAAAAATTTTAAACCAGTTTACTAAATCAGAGAATTATAAGGTCTGTGTTTCCAATCCTGCCTGTTTCAATGTTCTCAATACTGCTGTATGTGTGATCTTTCCCAGATGCAAATACCCATATTTAAAATCCTTCAATGGCTCCCATAATCTTCAAGATCATATCTAAATTCCATGTTGTGTCATGGATTACTTTAATGTCCAATACACCTTTACTTCTCCAAATAATTTTGACATTCTTACCGGTCTTCTTTTATTTTCTTCTACTTTGTACCCAACACTCACTTTGCTGAAATATCTGCAGCTTTTCTAAGCTTTTCATGGTCTTTCTAGCATTCAACCTTTTCCACAGTCTTCTTGTTCAACTGGATAACTCGTACTTGTATTCAGTATTCGTTATCAGACATTATTTTCTCTAAGTAATCTTCTTGACGTGCATTTTTGATTCTATGTCTCAGTATCAGTATTTCTGTGTGAATTTCCCAAGCCCTAACTTCCAGGGGTAATTCAACAAACTCTAGGTAACACCTGCACATGCAGTAGATTTTGTTACATCAGAGGGAACCCTGAATTTGGAGGACATGAATCATTTTATAATAAGCAGTAAACATACCTGTTCTTTGCTTCTGAAGGAGATAGTATCTTTATTATACCAGGCAGAAAGCTTGCCCACCCCTTTCCTCTAGGGAGAGACAATATCTCTATCTTCCAAAGCTGCTTGCTACATAAACATGCTGAAAGAGATGGTCCCAAGAAAAGGTTAGCCAGTACCTTGCTCACAAGACATGCAGAAATGTGAGACCCATGGGAAAGTGTCTCACACAACATTGTGACTATAGAGCCAGGATATAGGATGGATTTATGAGGTGTGAAGAAAAAAGGGAAATAAATATGACTTCAAAATTGTTGGCCTAAGCAAATAAAAAAATGTGGTGCCAATTTACTGAGATGGAATGACCATGAGGGAAGCAGGGCAAGAATTACATGTTTGGATTTGGTCAGACTAAATTAACAAAATAATTATAGTCATAATGGTATTTATTGGGTATTTTCCATGTATGAGGCACATACATTTACTCAACAAATATTGACTGAGCACCTTATATAAGCTAGTTACTATTCTAGGAGCTGGAGATACGGTATTGAACAAAGCTAGCAAAATTCCTGCCCTCCACTGTGGTGCTTGCATACTGATGGACAGTCAGGCTGTTAAGAAGTTGAGTATGGACAGAGATAATCTCTCCCTGGAGATACAGAAATGTCAACCTCATGACATAAGTATTATTATTATTTCCTCCCACTTTACAGATGAAGAGACCAAGGCTTATAAAAGTTATATGCCTAAGGTCATAATTAATACCTTTGGAGCCAAGATTCTAATTTAAGCCTGCTTAACTCTAGAGCTTATGCTTTATTATTTCTCTTTTGAATAAGAATAGATTCATGAATATTCACTAGTAAAAGTGGCTATAATGTCTTTTAAAGCAGTGTCAAATTATCCTGCCCAATAAATTTTCCTTAGAAACACAATACTGAAAGTTTTAAAAGAAGTAATGTAAAAATAATGGATCTGGCTGTTGCAGTGTGAAAGTTAACTGTATTTCTTTTTCAATTTAATATTGATTTAATTTTACTCTGATACTAGATTTTCTTATATTTCACTATATAAATTACTTTTGAATATAGTTTCATTACATATTCTTATTACCTTATTTTTCTTTCATGGTATAATTTTTTAAAATTACCTTCTTGAAATAAATTTGAGTTGAGTTGAATTTCAACATATCTGTTCTATTCAAAGTAATATTAACAATACTTTTAATGTAAGTTAGTAGCTCTCAGAGAATATAAAGCACTGAAAACTGTGGTTCTGTAATGAAAACCCAACACTTACAAAGAGCTACTTTTTGATCATTTATCAAAGAAAAAGTTTTGTGGGCTATACATGGTGAAATTCTCAAATAATGTGACATTGACCATAAGAAGCTAAATGTAATATAGAGGGTGATATTGAGAAAAGGTATTTTATTCATATATTTATTCAACCACTCATTTATTCATTCTATAACTGTTTATGTTAATAATTATTATTGTTTGAGGCTTCCACACATGCATTAGAACTGGGTCTGGGAACCCATTTTCTCAAGTTTTTCTTGTTATGGTGAGAGCAGTAGTCGTTTCAGATTTTTACAATCTAGATAGCAGTAGAACTAGTTATTCTTTTATATCCAAGCTCACTTAAGTTCTCTCATCTTATTTCCCTTTGTATTTATTCTTTCTGTTATTTATTTGAACCTTCCATCTGAAAGCAATTTCATCATTGATTAAGGCTGTATTTCTTGGAAAACCAATCTAAGACATCTATCTATCTTAAGTCCAAATCCAAGTTCCAATATTATGAAACTTCCTCAATTTTCTCAAGAAAATTTTCCAGTCTCTTAAGTCTCAGAGAAGTTACTATTTACACTTGCTATAGCACCTAAAATTCTCAACCTTGTATTATAGATACTGTGCTTATGGTTTATTGGGCACCAACTGGATCAAAATACCCAGATTCATTTATTAACACCATTCATTAATCTAGCATTAATTGAGAACTTATCATACTGAAGTGCCAGGGATCAGTGTGATGAAAAGAGACATTGTACCCATTCTCATAAAACTTACAATCCATGGAACAAAAACAATAAAAATGTAATTAGAAACTTATTAAATGCTACAAAAAAAACCATTATGACACCTTACTGAGTTTTTTGTACAATACTGCCAAGGTAAGCACATGGTGGCAAGTTCGTGAACTTAATTGTTAGATTTTGGGTATGACAGTTCTGATGGCCATTCCGGAAAAAGAGTTCCAAAATTGCTTTGAGGGGTGAACTAGGCACTGGCATTGGTTCATAGCTTCCCAAGGGGAGTACTTCAGAAGTGACTGTAGTGATATTCAGCAATGAGTTATGTAGCACTTTTTCTAGGATGAGTTTATGAAATTAATTGTCGAACCTCATATATTTCTTTTTATAAATCAGAATATTACAGGTCAATAAAATAAAAATAATAATTTTTCTTTAACTCATCAGAGAGTTAAGATCACAAGGAAATTAAGTAGCCTGAAATCAAAGGAAAGACAGGTTCCTGAAAGAAGAGAGGGAATTTATGCCAACTCTGACACACCTATGACAATATGGGGAGTGGGGGAGAAGATAGGTATCACACAAGCAGGTAAAAACATTCCAAGTTAAAATTTCAATTTGGTAGCGTCTAATACAGGCACTCTTCACTTAATGACTGAGTTCTGTTTCAGTTACATCGTTAAGCGAATTGTTTGATAAGCAAGGAGCTTAAAAGTATATGTCTTGTGGAGTGTCATGGCATCATGGGGTATGTATTTTTCAATAGATATCACATGACACAACACTTATAAATGAAATGTGTAGTTTTGTGTGGTTGCAAACACTTCATGTAGTGAATACTAACTGACTGCAGGAATGAGACAAAGACTGAGAAAGGGAATTCTCAAGGCTCATACAGACTGAGCAAGGGACTTCCCCACACTGGGGAATCAGTCATAAGTTCAAGCAGTCATTAAACACGTAGGTTGTTAGATGAGGAGTGGCTGTGTAGACGCAGAGACACAAAGGGAATTCATTCTTAGTCACAGGTTCATCTCCAAGGACCTCCACTAGATGCTCAAGAGCAAGATTGAGGGCAGAACAGAAGAAAGCCTCCCTAAGAGGTGAAAATCTAGAGGGAAAGGGATGCCCACCTCTCATTTGGGAAATAAATTTGAGAAATGTTGGAAATTAGAAAATGAACGAAGCTCTGCCTCGACCTTATTCTGTATAAAACAAACTATAATCACAGAACCAGCTTAAACTTGTCCTATCCTGTTTCTACAAGATATGAGTTGCTTTTCAGAGACAACAGACAAAAACCAAAGGTCATGCATCCAAAGCATGCTCAGAGGAGAAAACTTGGAACCAAAGTCTCAACCCCCATTCCCAAATCAAAGGATTAGGACACAACTGGAATTTGAACACCAAAACCCTTCCCAAAATGAAGGGTATATTGGCCAGAAAGATTGGGCTTTGAAGCCCCTTACCATGCCTTACCATAACTTGCCATACCTTACCATAAATGGCCAAGTTCCAAGAGCATTGGATGCATGCCCCACCGGCACTTCTTCATACAAGCCTGTTCCCTCTAACCCCTTAAAACTTGTCCTAAACTCTGGACTGGGGAGACAGATTTGAGTCTTGTCTTTTGTCTTTTTGCTGGTTGACTTTGCAATAAAATCTTTTTCTTTTCTCAAATCAGGTGCTATAGTACAGGCTTCTATGCATGTTGAGCAATGAGTCCTTGCTCAGTAACAATTTTGGTAACTACCAAATGACCAAGATCTTGTGACTGCCTGACTGAGGCACAGTAGCCTTGGCAGAGGGACCACAGTCAACCTGATTGGCCATGTAGACTGGTTTGTAGAGGCTCAGCAGCTAGCTTCTAGTTTCTCTGCTGTGGTGCTTTAGGCTCCTCAGCACTACTTTCACTTTTGTAAAAGTTGTCTTTATTTAATATAACAAAAGACATCTTTTCCTCTCTCATTACAGAGGAAATTCCAAGGCCTTAAGGAGTTCTGTGACAGAAACAAGATGAAGACCAAATGTATGTTTCCTTTTATAAATTACAATATCACTGCTAGATAAGTTAAAAATGATGATTTTTCTTTAACTCCTTAGAAAGCTAAGATCACAGGGAAACTAAGTAACCTGAAATAGAAGGCAAGACAGGCTCCTTGAAGTACAGATGGAATATGAGCCTTGGAGAAGAAACGGTCCCTGGATTAATTATCTGTCAGGTAAATGACCTCACTAATATACACTTGTGTATGCACTTGTGCATAAATTGTCTAAGAATCTCTTGAGGATTATGGGTTCAAGTTTCACCCTAGGGAATAATTGGAGAAAAAATTACAACTGCTGAGGTCCTCAAACATAAAGTTTGAGTCCTAAGCTGTGTGCTCAAGGTCCAGGGTCTTAGATTTCTTCATCTGGAGTGTACTCAACCTACTGTATTGTATGTTTGTTGGTCTTGTTTAATGTACACTTGGTTTTAAATGAAAGATTCTATAATTTGCCAATCTTCAACAAACTTAGAGGGAATTGACAGTGGCAGCCAGGCAGGCCTAACTCAGGGCAGCTGTTCATATCTATTCAATTATTTATATCTATTTGAACTAAGCAAACACTTCATTGATTACTAACCAGAGGTCAGCCCTCCCCACCTTGAGTGGATAAAAGATGCCTGATGGTAGGAAGAAGGAGCCTGGGCCATCACTTTGTCCCCATTGAGGGGATAAAAAATCAGGGTCCAAAACATTATGGTAATTCAGATACCAGAGCCCCATATTAATTAGCTTGAAAATGGTAAGTCATTGACTTGGCCACTTTAAACAAAATTCTCTTAGGATTTTCCAGCCAAGATGGTAAAGTAGGTAAATATTGTGTTTGCCTCTTCTCATGACCACATTAAAATTACAACTAAACTGCAGAACAACCATCATTGAGAATTAGCTGAACCGAAGTCCTGCAACTAAGGACATACAGAACAGCCACCTCGAGACTGGTAGGCGGGTCAAAAATGTGGAACAGGCTGGTCCTACACCCGTGTGTGAACTTTAAAAATTGGGAGGGGTATCTTAACTGCAGAGGTTCCCCAACCCCCTCTCCCTGGAGAAGTGAAAGGTCCCAGCCTCACACCAGGTTCCCCAGTCCAGGGTTCCAGTGCCAGAGAGAGAAATCCCTGTAACTTCTGGTTATGAAAACCAGCAGAGATTATGGCTGGGTGAGACAGAAGGCAGCTGGAGTCCCAGGTATTCATATTAAATGGCCTGCACATGGACTTACTTGCTGATAGACTCGCTTGCTCTGAGCTCCAGCATTGGGAAGCAGCTTAAAAGGAGCCAGGGACCTACAGAAGGAATTGAGTTGTCTGGCTTCAGAGTGAAGACTGGAGAAAAATCTTTCTCCCAGGCAGAAGTGCTGGCAGAGTCCGTTGTATCTTTGTTGAGTGCTCCCCCTTCTGGCATGCAGATGCAGGTGTCCCCTATATCTGAGTCTCCATTAGTCTAGGTAACATCATTTGACTGCACTGACCCTGGTGATTCACTGAGACTGTCCCACCCAGCTTTCGGGCATACCCAAGCATCTTTCAGTGGCCTTTCCACACAAAAAGCCTCTCCTGGCTCATGCTGAGGAGTTTTTAAAAATCTCTCAAAGATTCTAAGAAGGAGCATCTAGCTTCAGCATGTCCCATTCCTCTGGGTGAGTAGCCCCAATTCTGACATTAGAGGCAACCAGCTTCAGTTTAGGACTTGGCCTCTCAAGGAAGCTTCAAGCCAAGTGTGGGTGGTGGTCACCCACAGGTTGGTTTGTGGCTCATGCCAGGTGGCCCTGGGGAGAACACAAGCTGCGGCTGAACTTGGCATGTTGCAGGGTCCCTCCCAGAAGGGTGCAGGGCTGACTTGCCTGGTACCCAACCTCAGACCAAGCCCAAGCCTCACCCAACTGCCTCCACAGATGACACACTGAAAAGGCAGAATGGACAGGCACAGAGCCCTGCTAAAGCAAATCAGAGGGTCAGTTCACGCACAACAGTTTCTCCACTATGAAAATGACCCATCCTTACAACCAATCAGCCTTAGGGTCAATCCCTCCCATTGACATACAAACAGCAACTGAGGCTCAACTATAACAGTAGAGCACACACAACCCGCAGAAGGGCCACACCTGAAGCACCCAGCTTCGGTGACCAAAGAGACTGTGCCACAGGACCATACAGGACACCTGCTACATTAGGCTACTCTACTGAGACCGGGAGACATAGCAGTCCTACCTAATACATAGAAACAAACACAGGGAAGCCGCCAAAATGGGGAGACAAAGAAACATGTCTTAAACAAAAGAAAGGAACAAAGCTCTAGAAAAAGAAACAAACAAACAAACAAAAAAATGGAAACAAGCAATTTACCAGACTTAGAGTTCAAAACACTGGTGTATAAAGATGGTCAAGGATCTCAGTGAGAACTTTAACAAAGAGACAAGAAACATAAAAATGAGGACAGAAAACATGAGAAAAAAGTCAGAAATGAAGAATACAATAAATGAAAATAAAGAATACAAGTAGCCAAGAAATTCATGAAATGAAGGGGAAGAAGGGTAAAAAAACTTATATTATTTTTCCTTTTCAATATATTCACCCTGAATCCTAATACACTTTTCAAATCTTTCAACAAGTTTGTACCTTTGGAAAAGATGTTTTTGTTTTTGTTTTTATTTTCTTTTGCTCTCAAATTGCAGCTTTAACCTTTTTATCACTGTAAATTAATTCCCTCAAAGTTGTTTGTTTTATTTTTAATATTTGGGAACAAATAATAATCAGATGGAGCCAGATATGGACTGTAGGGAGGGTGGTTTAATGTTTGGAAGCCAAAGTCATGAAGAGTAGTCAATGCAACATTGCTCTTGTGCACAGGCGCGTTGTCATGCAAAATCAGCACCACTTTGGTTCATTTTCCTCTTCTTTTCTCCTTCACAGATTCTTTTATTAATAACTGTTTCAGCAGACTGGACTAGTACTCTCTAGCTATTATGACACACTTATCCTTGTAATCAATCAGCAGGATACCTTTTGTATCCCAAAAAAGAGTAGCCATGATTTTTCCAGCTGATTGTAACACCTTGATATTTGCCCTTTTCATGCTACTGCATGGACTCTTGCTTTGACTCAGGCTCATATTGATAAACCTAAGTTTCATCTCCAGTGACAATCTAGTTTAAAACTTCATCTTTGTTGTCTCTGCAGAGGGCCAAAACCGTCATGAACATTCAACACTGTTAATTTTGAAGCAGCATGAGCATCTTGGTGCCCATGTTTTTGTTGTTTGTTTTTTTTTTTAATTTATTGGAGTAACATTTGTTAGTACAGTTACATAGGTTCCAGACGTATTGTTCTTTATTGTCTATGTGTTGCATTGTGTTCTCACTACCCAGAGTCGGTTCTCTTTCCATTACCATACACTTTCCCCTCGGTCCCTCTGTTAACTACTAACTATTTTGGTACCCATCTTGCACTGACTTTTGACAACCTTAGATGCTGATAGAAAATATTCAAAATGGTTGTAGGTGATACTCCAACCATTTCTGAAAGCTGCTTTTTATTCAATCTGGCATCTTACACTGCAAGTTTTTAAGTTTTCTGACAATGTTTGAGGAAGTGGCCTTAACTGGGTGTCCCAGGTGGAGGTCATCTTCAATTAACTCTGCCTTGCTTGAAAGGGCTATGGCACTTGTAAACCATAGATTTTCTAAGGGAACGGTCCCCATAAGCCACTACAATCTCTCCCAAAATAGTTTGAGGTATTTTCCCTTGTTTTGTGGGGAACATAATGATGGTGCAAAATTCAATTTTATCCATACTTGGGGTCTTCACATTTGATACATTTCTTTAGCGATATCTGAAAGAACACAGATGCAAATAGGCTGAAATTTGGGACATATACTAATAATAAATCATACAATCAAACTCTGTGCAGTAGAACTCCCACCTCTCTGATAACTTCACCATCCTATGAATTTCTTGCCCACCCCTTGGATATCAGAGAGAATCAACAGTAGATTAGATAAAGCAGAGGACTGGTTTATCAATTTAGAAGATAAGGTAGCAGAAAACACCCAATCGGAACAGAAAAAAGAATCCAAAAAATATGAAAATAGTTTAAGGGGCACTGGGACAACATCAAGCACACCAACATTTGCGTCATAGGGGTCACCAAAATGAGAAGAGAGAAAGAAAAGAATTGAAAACCTATTTGGAGAAATAATAACTGAAAACTTTCCTAACCTAGTGAAGAAAATAGATATGCAAGCCCAGGAAGCTCAGAGAGTCCCAAACAATATGAACTCAAAAAGGCCTGCATCAAGAGGCATCATAATTAAAATGTCAAAGGCTAAAAACAAATAAGGAATCTTAAAAGCAGCAAGAAAAAAGCATTTAGTTACATACAAGAGAGCTTCCATAAAAGTATTAGCTGATTTCTCAAAATAAACTTTGCAGGCCAGAAGGGATTGGCGCAAAATATTCAGAGTGATGAAAAGCAAGGAGGACCTATAACCAAGATTACTCTACTCACCATAGCTGTCATTTAGAATCAAAGGGCAGATAGTATCTCAGGTAAGAAAAAGCTAAAAGAGTTCATCACTACCAAACTAGAATTACAAGAAATGTTTGGAGGACTTCTTTAAAACAAAAAACCAACCAAACAAACAAACCAACCAAATATATATAATACATTTGAATAATAAAATAGCAATAACTACGTAGTTATAAAAAATTACTTTCAATGTAAATGGATTAAATGTTCCAATCAAAAGACAGTATGGCTAAATGGATAAGAAAATAAGAACTTTCCATATGCTGCCCATAAGAGACTGACTTCAGATCAAAAGACACACACAGGCTGAAAGTAAAGGGATGGGACAAAGATATTTCATAAAAATGAAAACAAAAATATAAAATGAAACTGAGGTAGTAATACTTATACCAGATAAAATAGACTTTAAAGCAAAGGCTATAACAAGAGATGAAGAAGGACCCAGAATCCCACTTCTAGGTATTTATTTGAAGAAACCTAAAATGCAACTTTGAGGAAACGTGTGCATCCATCTGTCTATTGTAGCATTGTTTGCAATGGCCAAAACGTGGAGGCAGTGTGGGTGTCTGTCTATGGATGAATGGATAAAGAGGAGGTGGTACATATAGACAATGGAATATTGCCCAGTCATGAAAGGGAATGCGTGGCATGGACGTGAAGGGTGTTGTGCTGAGTGGAGTACGTAAGACAAATGCCATGTGATTTCCTTATATGTGAAATCTTAAAAACAAAATAAACAAACAAAACAGAAGCAAACTCGGATACAGAGAACATTTTGATGGTTGCCAGATGGAAGGAGGGTTGTGGGTATGTGTGAAGAAGGACAGCAGATTAAGAAGTACAAATGTGGTGTTATATAGTAGTCTTGGGGATGTAAAGTATAGCCTAAGGGATGTAGTCCATAATATTGTAATAACTATGTATGGTATCAGATGGAACTAGAATTTTTAGGGGGATAGATGGAAGGGGAATTGGAGGGCAGGATGTAAAAAGTGAAGGGATTAAAATATACAAACTGGTAGTCACAAAATAATCATGGAGATGTAAAGTAAAGCATAGGAAATATATAGTCAATAATATAGTAATAAGTGTAGTGCCAAGTGGGTACTAGACTAGTCAGGGGGACCACTTCTTGAATTATATAAATGTCTAACCACTACGGCATATACCTGAAATTAATATAAAATAATATTGAATGGCAACTGTAATTGAAAAATTAAAAAGGGGAGAAAGGGTGAAAGGCATTGAGAATTCAAATTTCCAAGTATAAAACAGATAAGTCATGGGGATGTAATGTACAGCTTGGGAAATACAGTCAATAATATTGTGATAGTTGGGATGGTGTCAGATGGTTGCATAGTGATCACTTCCTTAGGTATATGAATGTTGAATAACTATGTTGTACACCTGAAACTAAAACAAGAGTGTATGTTAGCTCTATTTTAATAAAAATCTTTAATTTTTTTCCTTAAAATCAAGGGAAATACAAGTAGTAGCTCAAATTATAGTCCCTTGGGGTATATTTTTCACAACTGGTCTTCCCATGCCTGACTCTTCTTTCCCCTAGCCTCCTCAAAATTTTTCAAGGGTAAATGAAAATTCTTGCATCTTCTCTACAATTATTAGTAATTCTGTTTGTCTTTCACAAAGAACCAGAGCCTGACCTAGTCCATAATCTGTTCAGTTGGCTTCCCCAAGGTATTAGATTCTTCTTCCAATCTGAGTTACCAGTTTTTCTGCTTACCCTTTTTCTAACATGCATTACAAGGTTGATATTTAAGCTGATCACCCTCTGCTGTTTGAAATGCCTTTTTCTCAGAACTGGAGCCAAACAACTCCTTTTAAAATGTAATTCTAACATTAGGAAACTCATACAGCTAGGAACAAAGAAATTTCACTCTTCAACTCCTAATCTACATCCCTGATCAGTAGGAAGGAGCTGTCAAACCCCACACTTTCTTTCTCTTCAATGATCATCATGACAGTCATCATCATGGCTCAGATCCCATAGGACTTAATGACAAAAGTTACTTTTTATTCTTTGTCTCATACTAGGGAATAGATGTCCTGACCTGCCAGTACCTTTACTGCTGCTGTGGTCTCTGCTTGTAAACTGATCACTTAGAAAGCCCTCTTTAAGCTCACAGTTCATTGTGGAAGAGGAGTGCATATGAGATTGTAAATGCTGTAAAAAAGGATCACAACGGGGGGACAAATCTGACTCTGTTTTGAAATTAATCCACCATCTTAACTGAGCTCAGAGCCTGTTGCCCTATTTCCCTCAAGGTAGAGGAATTAACAACAAAAATGGGAGATTTGTAACAGCAGAACTAGCTCAAACTGGTCTATTCTGTTTCTTATGAGATACTGAGTTGCTTTTCAGAGACAACAGAGTAGGCTGGCCATATTTCCTTGAGACAAAAATGAGATATTGAGATGACAAAAACAGGATGAGGTTATGTAATATTTCATATTCAGAAACAGTTAGATGATAACAAAAGTTTTATTGCACAAACATATTGAGCTAACAATTATTCTGTGACAGAACTCATACAAAAATTTAGGTAGACATAGAGGGTGACTGTATTTCACCACAACTCTACTATGATTATTTTTCCAATGAAGTAATCTTCTGCAGCAAATTTCAGTCTTTCAACACCTTATCATAAAACTTCTCACACTCTATGAAAAAATTCTTTTACAACATAATCTTCATTGTTTCAACACTTACTCTAGATTTCTCCTTTGACCACATACTGTTTATAACAGAAAATATTCTTTCCACAGGTGATGTACTTCTGGAAGACAAAGAATAAACTTTCTAATATTACAAAAGTCTTGAAAGTCTAGGCATTTTTTGCTCATTTCAGAAAAAATATTTACTGTATATCAGACACAGAAATGTTTTCCTTATTCCATGTACCCAAGTGCCTCACAATTGTAGATTTTATGAGTCCACTGATGAAATACATGACTTTCTTCTGTTTCTGTGTGATGAATTCCTCATTCGGACTGTCTGAGATTTTTTTCCATTCAGGTGTCTTCCTTAGTAGCACCCACTTGAACTTCTCACTGTTTCCTACATTGCACTTCCATTTGTTGATATATTCTAAGTTGTTTTCATGAAATTCTCAACTACTTAAAATAACTTAGCCTCATTAATTTCTCCTGAATCTACTAACATTTCCAGTTGTTTTTTGACATGGGTAGTTACATTTCACTGTTTCTAGACTCTAAATTGTTTACAAGATTTTCAATGTTATGACTACCTCTGTAGCTGAAATATTATCTTTTGCAATTAAACTAATGTAAGTTTGGAACATAAACACTTCACCCCTTGCATATATCAATAAAATACTTATATCACATGAGCAGTAAAAGAATCTGTATGGCATATCACTTTAACACTTAATGCAGGACTGTAGTGGCCAGACTGCAAAATATCATAAACATACACCTAAAAAAAAAAAAAAA
>PVJL010016694.1:0-20245 GCA_004026885.1 Lyroderma lyra | reverse complement strand
GAGAAAGGGGAGGGGGTGGGAGAGGAGGGGGGGAAGCTAAATATAAGGTGATGGAAAGAGAAGTCACATTAGGTGGTGAACTTATTATACATCAAGTTGACAATGCACTGTAGAATTGTATGCCTGAAACCTATGTAATCCTTGCTAACAGATGTCACCCCAATAAGTCTAACAATAAAAATGAATTAAAAAAAAAACTTACCCCAAAACTTCCAGCAGCATATGAGAATCAAGTTTTGAAATTTCATTCTTATTTATCTATCTTTAAAAGATTTACAAATTTGAGCTCTCTCAAATTACCAATGTGGATGAGGTCTCACTCACATTTGATGTGCCATCCAAGAAAACTGTGGACATCAAAGAAGTAAAGACTGTGGGTGTTAAATCTAGTAGACATGAGAAAGTAGATTTCACTGCTGTTCCAGCCGGTTCTGCCGATGTGACAAAGCAACCACCTATTATCATCTTTAAAAGAAATATGTTTCTGAAAGAAGATTTTTAGTGGAGTTATTTCCTACATGCATGAAACAAAAGTAAGCATGATAACCGGGTTTAACAAAGTCTGGTCATGAAGGCTGGAGAATTACTTAAAACAAACAAACAAAAAACAAAAACAAAAACAAAAAAACACTTTTGCTCATTTTTTATCACTCCAAAGCCCATGTTATACAAAGTGCAAAAGCAATCATAGTGGACTTGAAAATCCAACTAGCTGTGAAACCTGGTTGGATAAATAGCCAACAGCAACCTATTGATGTGTCAGTAAACAAGCCCATTAAGGCCCTCATGAAAAAAAAAAGTGAACAGAATGGATGTAGTTAGCAAATAATGATTTAACACCTACAGCCAGAATGAAAAAAAAAACACATTCATTTATCAGGTTTGTGATTAGAGCCTAATATGGAATGGGGTCAAGAAGGAAGTGGTTGTGAAATCATTAAAATGTGTGCCATCACCAATGCAATGGATGGAACTGAGGACAATGAAGTTTATTGGGATGAGGAAAGTAACTGTTCAAAAGACACCAGTAATGTAGAAATTGTACAAGATGATACTATTGATATTGACAATGATGGAGACTTTTTATCTTTCTACAATACATAAATGTCATAAATTTGTTACTGGTTCATAATTTTTTTTTTACCTTGCATCTGTTTTTCTGTTTGTCACATTTTGTGTTCTTGTGTTTTCTAATGCTTTGTTATGTAAAATTTCTTGTATTATAATATTAAGAAATAAATGCTAAAATTTATTTACAATACATAAAACAAGTAGCTAAATATAAACAAATAAAAATTTGAATTAAAATTTTTAAATGAAAAAATAATTGTCCTGAAAGTCTGGGCCAAGACCATCCATGTGCATTATGCATGGCAAAATATGGTATATCCTTATTAAGTTTTATCGACTTAACTTACCGATTACTAACAGATGTATGTTTAAACACCTTACTATCATGGAGGATTTGCGAATTTCTGCTATCAGTTCCATCAGTTTTTTCCAAATACATTTTGAGTCCTTTTTATTAGAAGAATACAAATTTAAGATTGTCAGTCTTTTCTGTTGAAATGAAAAACTATCATTACAATGAAAGTAATCTTTGTCCATAATAACACTTTTAATATTTACTTCTTTCCTATATATTTTATATGAAAAAATTATTTTAGCATTTTACTTTCAACATTTCTATGTGTACACGCAAGATATATTTGTCTTTAATTCAATATGACGTATCTGTATTTAAATGGATATTTTTGTAATGTTGATGGTGCAAGATTGATCATACACTTTTATTTTATTTCATATTTGTTGTTTTCACTTCTTTTTTAATCCCATTTTCTATCTTCTTTTGGATTGAGTAAACAGTTATTATTATTAAATTTATTGGGGTGAAGTTGGTTAGTAAATCTTACAAAGGTTCCAGGTATATAATTCTACAATACATTGTCTATGTGTTGCATTATGTGTTCACTACTTAGAGTCAGTTCTCCTTCCATCACCATATATTTGATGCCCCCATCACTTCCCCCTTATACTCAGGTAACTGCTAAACTATTTACTGTGTCCATGAGTTTTAGTTTCTTTGTTGATTTCAGTTTTATATTCTGCATATTAGTAAAGTCATATGATTCTTACTATATTTCTGTTTGGCTTACTTTCCTTAGCATGATGATCTCAAGGTCCATTCATGTTGTCGCAAATTGTGGTATGTCATCTTTTCTATGGCTGAGTAATATTTTATTGTTTATATGAACCAGGTTTTTATCCAGTCATCTATCAAGAACACTTTGGTTGTTTCTATGAATTGGCCACCATTAACAGTGCTGCAGTTAACATTATAATACATATATGATTGTGAAATCAGGTTTTCAAATTTGGAGAAGAGATACCCAGAAAAGGAATTTCTGGGACATATAGTGACTCTATTCTTAATTTTTGAGAAAGTTCCATACTGTCTTCCATAGCAGTTATACCAATTTGCATTATATTCATCAGTGTATGAGAGTTTTTCTCCACAGTCTCTCCAACACTACTTATTTCTTGTCTTGTTGATAATATCCATTCTAACAGGTGTAAAGTGGTGTCTCATTGTGGTTTTGATTTGTATCTCCCTAGAAACTAGTGAAGGTATGCATTGTTCACCTATCTGTTTGCTGTTTCTAGACATTCCGGGGAGAAATATCTGTTCAGGTTCTTTGCCATTTTTTAATTGGATTGTTTGGTAATTTGTTCTTGAGTTGCATAAGTCCTTTATATATTGTAAATAATAGCACCTTATCAGACACATTTTTTTTCAAATGTTTTTCTCATTCATTTAGTTGCCTTTTTTTTTCTTTGTTGATGTTTTTGCCTGGTAGAAGCTAGATTAATGTATCTATGGATACTTGTTTTTATCTTGAAAATTTGAGATTCCATGTTCTAAAAGGAAATTGTTACTTACACTTTGGCCTCTATAAACCTGATTTCTCTGTCTAGAATGAGCAGAATGAAGTCAGCTCCAGAATCTGAATCCCAGCATGATCCTCTCTCTGCATCAACACATTTGGGCAAGGACCCCATGTAGAAACTGAGGCACTCCATTCTATAATCTACTGTCAGTATTTATTCCATCCTCTCTTTCTCCATTCTCTCATCCCTTCTCCCTCCTCTCTCACTCACATGCACAAGCCAGGTTTTTCAGGAACAAACAAAGACAGACACAGGGATCTTATAATCTCTAAGAACCAGTAGTACCTTAGAGTCTTTGCAGGAATTTCACAAACATTATCTCATTGGATCCTAGTAATAACTCTGTGAGGAATCTTTGAAAGCACTGATATCTCTTTTTGCCAGATTAAGTACCATGTTCAGAGAGAACAAGCAATACATGTGAATATATGGAAAAACTAGAACTGTACCTCAACCATCCCACTTCTGATCTTATTATCTTTTATACTAAAATGCTCATAAATAGTTGTAATTCATGAACCATGATTGCAGTAGTGGTACAATACAGTAAGAATACCAGGAGAAACAGTTGTATTATAAGACTCATTAGAAGTAGCAGAAAATTATAATTATAGATGTGTAAGCAATAATAACTGTAGAAGTAGTGAAAGTAATGACATCTTACAAATTAGCAAAAGAATGAGGAATAACAGCATCATATTGGCATCAGTGACATATAATGTAGTGTTTGTGCTAAATGGCTTTACCTAAATGACCTCTAGAGAGGTATAGAAATCATTTGAAAAATGCGCTGCTAGTCACACCTTCAATATGGAAGCTAACCATTATGTTTTCTAATGGAGTACATAAATAGTGACAGTGACAATTAAAGCCACAGCAATGGACTGGCATTTCCATGGACCTGATACTTCACAGGCATTATTCTCAAATTATGTCATGATTCCACAGTGTATGGATCATTATCTCATTTTCCAGACTCAGTAAAGTAACTCAACCAAAACCAAACTCTTAATATGTGATAGGACCATTATTTAAATTTAAGGAAGAACAAACCTCATGTATATGCTCCAAATAATTTTAAATCAACATTTATGAAACAAAAACTCACAATGCGGATAAACAGAAATATGCCAGTGACAGAATATTAATTCATTGCACTTATTACATAAAAGATAAAAGTAGACAAAATACATCACAATATATAAGACTTAAATAATATACTTACTAAGGTGAATATAATTAATACATGTCTAATTATATACCATGGAAAAAGAAAATATGGAAACAAGCTTAAGTGTTCATGTAGCAGCCTTTAAAAGTTGGCCTTTTATTAAGCCAGAAGTAAAGCCTCACTAGATATCAACCAATTAGAAACGTGACAGAACAACTCAGAAATTTGAAAAAATATATACTAGAAAGTAAAACCAACCATAAAAGCCTTTTATAAAAAAAATAAGAAACTTCCATTTAACAATATTTTAAGAATTAATCAGAACCTCAATACTAAAAGTGTAAAGTATGTAAACATAACAATGAAAACATGATACCAGAATCCACAGAATTAGTTTGAAAAAGCATTCAAAATTTTTTCTATGCCATATATTCTCTTTGTTCCCTGGTTTGTTCCCTGGTTCGAAATTGAATCCAGGCTGTGGCAATGAGAGCACCAAAGCTTAGCCACTGCAACAACAGGGAACTCCCCCAAATATTCTTACATTGATTAGCAAGCATAAATAAAAATGCATCAATTAATAATTAAACAAAAATTCAAAATAAAAATAAATAAATTTAAGGGACACATAAAAGAAAAATTAATGTAATATGAGAGAAATCATTTATGTAGAAACAGAAAAAGTGCAATTACCAAATTCAAAAGTTGTTTTTAAATATCAAAGACCAAGAAAAATTAAAAACAATGAACCATTAATAATAGAGAATAATAAAGAAAAGTTATAACTTTTATGAGGGAAGTAAAAATAGGTAAAGGCAACATTTTCTGTTGTGTATATAAATAAAAGTAATCTAGAAAAGGACACATGTCACCTAAATTGACCCCATTAGAATTCAAACTTTCTAAATAGACCTGCTAATAAGAAAAAAATGAAGTATTTAGAGAATTTACCACCTTCCTGCAGAAGTATATTTAGTCCTATAATTTTAATAGCAGACTTCTAACATTTTGAGAAAGAGGTACTTGACTAATACTAAAACCTTTTGATGAGAAGAAGGAGGTAGAAGAGAAAGAAAGCATTTTAAATCATTTTTAAAGTTGGCAAAACATCAAATTCAAACCTAACCAAAGGGCAACAAAAAAAACTATGGGCCAAATGCACTTAAAATTATTATATTTAATTTATATTAGCAAACATAACCCAAACAATACTCCATTTGAATGGACTGAAGAAAAAGATTATTTATATCATCTTTGCTTGAAGCAGAGAAAAGATGTTTGATAAAATTGAAAATCCATTCATGATTTAAAACTCTTAAGAAAATAAAAGTGAACAAGAATCTAAATTTTTTTTTACTTATGGTCTTTAATTTAAGACCTGTCTGAGACTGGATATGGGATTTCCTCCAGAGTAAAATTCCATAACCTCTGTGGGACCAGCAGTGGAAATAGTAGTGATCAGCCTTGACCTGTGTCTTTATCATCTTGTTGAGCCCCGTATATGTGTGGTGTGGTGTGGAACTGATGTATCTCATCAGTTCATCAATCGGAATAGTTTTAAAATTAGTAACAAGTAAATAGTTATTATTATGATGGAGACTAAAGAAAAGGGAACAAAATAAAATTTTGAGAGACCCTAATGGTAGCTGCTAAGATTTGGAAGGAATATTTTAGCTGGCGAGGTCTCTCCTACAGAGTTGTCCCCGTTCAACATTAGGCTTCCAGCCCAGGGTTCCAGTTTGAGGAGCAATGTTCCCACAACTTCTGACTGTGAAAACCAGTGGAGATTGTGGCTAAATAATATGGAAAAGGCAAGTTTTTATCCTGCAACAGGCACCATCTCCAGCCAGGTGCTGATCCAGACAAAAAAAGCCATGTGTGATCATGTGGGTATAGAAGTAAGGCATGTTTGGCCTATGGTAATGACAGCACTCTAGTGGTATGTGGATTTTCAAGAAACTACCTCCCTCTGGAAAGTGTCGGGGGCCACTATCCTGGATCTTTTGGCTACTTGGGAAATATATGAGAGTAGAATCTTTTCTCTCCAAGTGTGATATTCATGAACAGATACACCTCAAAGTCTCAGGGACAGAGAACAAGCCAGTAACCTCAGCTTAAAGACAGTTCTGCCTGCTGATGGAGGTGGATTATGACAAGAAAACTGTTACTGGAAACACACTTTTGCCATGAGGCAGCCCTAGATCGCCCAATTCTGGCTGCCTCCCAGTACTAGTGTCTCTTGTGGCAAGGTCCTCTCCCAGCTCATTTTATTCCTTGAATATGGAGATAACAATCCTTGCAGGTCTGTGAGAAAATTCATTCATGTGCCACAGTAAGCAAAGTGTCTGGCTCATAGCAGAGTCTCAGTTCAGAGTAATGAAGTGTATACACCTATATTGAGAACTTTGCTTCTAGGATGTCTTTAACTTCCACTTCCAATTTAATGGTGTTGGCTTTTACTTTATTCCAGTGACTGCAAGTGACTTTTCTTCTCTACAAGCTCACACACACACGCATACAAGCATGCAAGCAAACATGTGCATACACACACACACACACACACACACACACGCACATACACACATACACACACATACAGAGAGAGGGAGAGAGAGAGAGAGAGAGAGAGAGAGAGAGAGAGAGAGAGAGAGAGATCCTAGCAGAAGTTTAAGTCTTTAATATGACAAGCACTTAATAAGCCCCTCTGATGTGGCAGACAATAGTAGGAGCTTCTGATACAGCATGAATGACTCATTTATAATGTTCATTTCCAAAATTCTGGATATAATTAATGATTGAGTCCAGCTGTAAGAAGCTTCCAAAATGGACTTCCTTAACATGCTAAGACTTGTAGAAAAGTTGTGATAATTGATGCTAAGGAGTAAAGCCTGTCCTTCTGGTCTGCTTAGCAAGTTGAATAAGGAACGCTTCAAGTATATATATGTTATGAGTGAATTTTCTCTGAGGATGACAAGAAATAAATGGGGTAAATAAAATATACATTGAAAAATGGCCCAGATAATTGTCCAGGGAACATATAAGTGACTTTATTTTGCCATATGCAGAATTGTGCTCCATTTGTTTTTGTTGTTGTTAACCAGAGTCCACAGGGTCTCTCAGCAGCATAATGAGCTATGACCCTGGAGGGCAAAGTCATCAGACCCTGGTTGTCAGAGGTCCTATAATAAAACCAGGGGGTCCTACCAGGTACTAAAGTTGCAGGAGGTGAATGAACATACTTGATAATCTCATCACGGATGAAACTTATTAATGACTTCACATATTGCCAAACACAGTAATTTAATTGCAATTTTTCATTTGTCCTTAGATAAATGCAGTGAAGTATTTTTTTACCTTTATTTTCCAAAGGAAATAGATGCCCCTGGCTTTCACATGCCCAAGAAATCGCTTACATCAGAGTAAACTCACCCTTCTTACACTTTCACTTTAGACATGTGACCTCCAGACTGTGAAAATAAATCACTTTTGCTTTGGCTCCTGGTTGGTGGTGCATTGCTGTGGAAACTCTAGCCCACTAACACCATCTCAGCATCAATTATTAAGCCTAGTACTTTGTGGTCTCCTGACATCTGACACTTTAGTGACCCTCCATCGCCAGCATACTAGTCAGAGCAAACTCCTTGTACTTGGTGTGTCCATCAATCCTCTCGCCACTCTTGCTTTTGTTCTTGCTTGGCCAAAACTTCCTCTATCTGCAGAACCAATCCACACAGTGCACACCCACAGCCTCTTCTATCCTGGCCCCAGCCTTGTTCTGAGGTCTGATTGACAACTGGTAATTTTCACCAGACCAGGTGCTCCTGAAGGACCAGTGATGAATCCTCATTTAATAAATACATATACCTCCCTCAACCTGCCCATAAATATTCTAAGGAGAGTTTTACAAAAATATCCAGTGAACTTAAGAAAAGAACGTACCGTTAACCTTCATGTAACATGACTGTTAGGTTTATAAAAATGCTGTGATATGTAAATCAGTGTTATTGGAAACAAAGAAGCAGAATAAAATATGGGAATAGGTGCCAAAGAGTATTAAAAAATATTGTTATATATATATGAGAATTATTTTTATTAAGGCAATTTTCACCTATGTAATGAATAAAAATTAACACAAAGTTTTGAAATGTATGTTCTACAAGATTGGGTTGATCATGCCTCTTAATTAGGTGTGCTATCAAATCAGACATGACATTCATGCTAAAGTTGAAAATTTTAATGAGATATTTTTGCTGTTACAAGCTCTTATTACATTTTTTTTAATTTCTTTTTTTTAATTGTTAGACTTATTGGGGTGACATCTGTTAGCAAGGATTACATGGGTTTCAGGCATACAATTCTACAGAGCATTGTCAACTTGATGTATAATCAGTTCACCACCTAATGTGACTTCTCTTTCCATCACCTTATATTTAGCTTCCCCTCCCTCCTCTCCCACCCCATCCCCTTTCTCCCCTCCCTAACCCACTTGTTCCCAAATAAACATTAAACTATTGAAACTATTGATTGTGTCCATGGGTTGTTTGTTCATTTCTTTTTTTTTTTTCTTTCAGTTTTATATTCCGCATATGAGTGAAGTCATACAGTTCTTTGTTTTTTCTGTCTGGCTTATTTCACTCATTACATTCTGTGTTTGTGTGTGACTTTCTTTTTTTCAAATGAGATGTGTGCTCTTAAAAGCTCTGAGTTATTTGGGGATTTCTCTAATTTTTAAAGTTCTTAGAATGAAGCTGTGTTCTGAGAAGTCATGTTGTATGAGGGTTTCTTCCAATTCTTGACCCATGTTAGAGACAAGTGTAATTGATTTTCAGGGAAGCATCACTTCAGTTGATCTGATAAATTTATATTGATTGACTCATAAAGATAATATAGTCCATTATAAAAATTAAAATATTTTAAATTATGTAGTTTTTAGAATGAGTCAAATCTTCATAAAATAGTTAAGGGTTAAGCCCTTAATTTTAGTTGTAGATCCTCAGAGATTTTTGTGGGCATGTACAAAGAAAGCAGAACTGACAAATAACTCATGACTGCAACAGCACGTGCATACTCTGGAATGTGTCTCTGAATTTGTTCCAAGGCACTGGCTGCAGGAGCCTTAAAAGGATCTTCTGGTTTTTCTGAAAGGCAGACTGACAACTTGGGCACACCCCCACCTTTAATCGTAGAAGAAAGTTATGGTAACAAAGAGCAGGATTATAGGTGCCTATGTCTCTCAAAAATTAGAAGAAATCACTTTGTCCTTGTTGTTCTCCAATAAATGAAAACATCACAGGGGCTGTCATTTTTCAAGTCAATAAAACAACTACCATGAATTTACCTTAATTATCTATAATGACCTAAATAAACTAAGACTATCTCTGCTAGCCTTTACTCCTCAAATACAGAGGAAGTTAAACAAACAACAGATACTGCAGACAAGTATCTCAGCAAAATGAGATTCAACTTTGACAAATTAAAAATGCTTAGGATTCAATCTTTCATTTTTTTGTTAATAAAGTTAATTCAGAATTTTTAAAATTGTCTTTTCACTACGTATAACAGATCTCAGGATGAAAAAGCTGCTACAGGTAGAAAGTCAAATGAATAATATGAGCAAGAATTCCATTTAAGTAATTCCTAAATGAAATATACTTCCTAAAACACTTCCAGAAATAATGAGTATTTCACTAAGCATGATGATCTCCAAGTCCAGATAGAAAAAACAAAGAACTGTATGGCTTCACTCATATGCGGAATATAAAACTGAAAGCAAAGAAAAAAAGAAATGAACAAACAAATAACCCATGGACACAATCAATAGTTTAACGTTTATTTGGGGACGAGTGGGTTAGGGAGGGGAGAAGGGGGAGTGGGTGGGAGAGTATGGGGGGAAGCTAAATATAAGGTGATGGAAAGAGAAGTCACATTAGGTGGTGAACTGATTATACATCAAGTTGACAATGCACTGTAGAATTGTATGCCTGAAACCTATGTAATCCTTGCTAACAGATGTCACCCCAATAAAAAAAAATAAAAAATAAATAAATAATGAGTAAATTTCCATTAATCTTGGTCAACTTTTAAATGATAGTTTAGCCCATTTTAACATGATTAAATGTCCAAGTAGAAATGATCACTTTTTTAACACAAATAGCATGTGCTTATATTTTGCACATTAGGCATCAATTTTATCTAAATAAACCAGAATTAACTAAAGAATCTCAACTACATCACAGTTTACGTATTCATTAAAGAATTAAATAACCAAAACAAACTAAAGTTTTGTTTCAACTCCTGTTTTCAAATCTTTTGGAAATATCACTGAAAGTAGAATCACTGGTCATATGGTAATTATGGTAACTTGCAAGGAAATAGTCAAGCTGTCCCAAAGCAGGTGCACCATTTTACACTTCTACCAGTAATGTATGAGATGTCCAATTTCTCCACATATTCACTAACACTAGTATTTTTTTCTTTTATTATGGTCACGGTAGTAATTAAAGTGTTACCTCATCGTAGTTTTGATTTCCATTTTTATGTGACAAATGCTGTTGAACATCTTCTCATGCTTCTTGGCCACATGTCCATGTTCTTTGGCAAAATGTCTATTCAATTCGTTTTCCAATTTTTCATTGGGGGTGGGGGTAAGGCCAAGCAGCGATAAGAGTGGAAGCCATAGAGGTGGGAACACAGTGAGATGATGAGGGCAGTACATATAAAAGCAGCATGTTAGAAACAGAGCCTGGGAGCCCAGATCTGAAGTTCTGAATTGCAAGAAAGTCAAGTCTAACAATAAAAATGAATTAAAAAAAAAAAACAAAAAAAAACATTTAACTGCCCTAGGCAAAATTAGGGACCCAGATACAGCATCATGACTTCAAGGACTTTTATAGCAAAAGGCATGCTTGCATGCAGTGCTTTCCCAGCAACCTCATGGCTTGCCAAGCACATATTCTCAACTCACCACCCATTCAGCTCCAATCATGTGAGTGGCACCCTCAGGGCTTAGGGTGCACTCACTGGCCTCTATTTGAAAACATTGCTCAGAGTGGTTGCAATGAAAATAAATCCCTGAAATATGGTTGGGGGTTTTAAACCCTAGAAAAAAGAGAAAGGCAGTTTTGACAGCATTCATCCCTACCAACATAAACATCTTCAACCTGCATCCTATAAGCCTCCCCTGCTTCTTCCAGCTTCCATAATGAAATGCACAATGCTGAGCTACCTCAGCTTGCATTTTCTTGGAGTACCTTTCTGCCCAACCTGACCTGTATAGAGACCCAAGGAAGCCTTCTAATCTGACCAGCAGAGAAACCCCTGGGAGACCCAACATTACCTGGCACATAAACCATAGGCAGTTTCCCAACCTGACCAGCACAGTGATTCCAAGAAGACCTTAAACCTGACCAACAAAAAGTCCCTAGGCAGACACCCAAATTTACCAACACAGAGATGGCTGGCTGACCCCAACATGATAAACAAATAGCCACCAGTTGACTTCCGAGCTGGCCAGCACAGAGAAGTCAGGCAGATCCTCAATATTACCATACACAGAGGTTTCAAGTGTAGCTCGTTTAAGGCTATGAGTGAGTGAAATGTGATACAGAACTTAAAGAAAAGACACACACAAGGTAGAGAGAAAAGATGGGAAAAGGTGACTCAGAGCCTCCAGAACTAAGAGCCCTGATTGTGGATTCCTCATCATATTTATTACTTGCTTAAGGAAACAAGGTTAAAAAAAAAACTTGCTTTCATCAGCATTGCCATGTCTTTGAATGTCTGGAAATGGTGTGAGAAAGCTGTAATTTATCTCTTCCATAAACAGACAGTGATGCCAAGACATTGCTCTGTCTTGGTGGGACCCAGTATTCCAGAATACACACCTTCATTTACTTCAGGAAGACAGCCAAGTCTCAGATCATCACTTCACACTTCCGTCCACATTTCCCCCTTTTTGTTTATGTATGACAAAAAATGCTGACTTTGCCACTTCTTTTTGCATCATGGATTAAAATGGATTTTGTGTACTCTTTTTAAGGTTTGTGATTATCATGCCTTATAGCTGTTTCTGAAAGTCCCCATTGTGTTCCAGCAGGTATTGTGCCTTAATACACCAGTATGTAACCACAATGAATGGAGTCACTGTTATTATAAAACACCCATTAAAGGGACGTGGCTGAGATCATTTTATCATATCTCAAGCTGAGTTATATTGGGTGGAGGGGTGGCAGAGGTGGGGTTGGGGGTGGGGAAGCAAGGCAGCCAGGGGACAGGAGATGAACCACAGAGAGGGTGAATATCTGTGCCTCACCTTTGTTGAGCCCGAGCTTACTCCTGATGGCCCCTGTGTGATTGTGCCTGTCTTACATTGTTCCTCCCTTGAGGAATCTTACCGGTCATTGACTAAACAGCCATCCTCCAGGCCCATACACAGTGATGTGAGGTATGCCAGTGAAGAAGAAACAGCAACCCCAAGAGAGAGGGTCAGTTTTGTCATGGGGAATGTGTGGGGGGACAGATGGTGTTCGGCTAGAAGGGAACATTGTATATCCCAAATACCTGTTTCTAATTGAGAAATATCTAAGGATAAATTGTCCTTATGACCTAACAAATGTCTTTGTACAGGAGCCTCAGAAGTACTAGAAGCATTATAACAATGGGAAGTTACATAGAAGCTGGTAGTATTACAATCATATTTTAGCTTTAACTGTTTTCTCAATATTTGGACTTCTTCTCCTAAAGTTAGTGCAGTATATACTAAGCGTGTATTAACAAACTATGTAATATATATCCTTATCAGGAGAGGCTTCCCAGGCTCTTTCTTATGATATTGGCATCCACATACCTCTGCAGTGTCTTAAAACAGCAACATTGTGATTTGTTGAATATAAAGAGTGATTTAAGTAAGTGAACATGTGACAAAAATTGGTAGGACAATGTCATTACATGTTCGTGAAATTCAAGGTAAATTGGCCCTTTAAAAAAGCATAAGGATTAGTAACACAGGATTGTACAAAGTGAGTATAATTCTGAGAGGTGTTAAAAAACAATGAATAATTAGGGGAATGACAGTATTGCTCATCCCATATTTTACTTGGACCTGAACTCATAGGAATTTTCCACAAGGATTCCTGATAGGGACCCTGGAAAGTTTGTGGAGCCACAGGCACTATATCCAACTCATGCCAAATAATAGGGAGAGAATAATGGGTCATGATGGTATGATTATATCTAAAAAACACCCCATTTTAGTGTTTTCTTGACCAAGTAGGACTCATTTGCAGCACTACAATTTGAGCTAGTATACCCCTTCAGGCACTAATCCCTTTTAATTCTATAAGAATCATTTAGTAGTATGTTCTATTAGCCCTTCTACGTTTTTCTCAATATAGTTTATCCATTCCAGAATATCATACCTTCTTCTAAGTATGAATTGGAATGTCAGGAGGTTTTTTTAGTATTACTACTTATGTTATATTTAAAGTTTAATTCACATAAAAAATGCAATTGAGAATGAGAATAGTTACCATGCATGGGAATTATTGATAATGAAGCCTGATTAGTTAATGACAAACATCTCAGGACAGGACCTACATAAAGTGGTAAAGCATTAAAGGTCAGAGATCTATTGAACATCATTTCTTCTTCTTGGGGATGAAAGAGCAGTCAACTATCTTCAGGTCTGGGAAGCCAAGAAAAATCAATAATATAAATGGGAGGGAGAGATTCATTCCAAGTCACCAGGCACAATAAAGTTTACTTAGGAATATAAGCACAATATATACAATTATTGTAAGTAGCTTCACATATAGGTAAACATTTTACAGAAATAATAATGTGACTGCTGGTGTAGTGGCTTAAGGCTTCGGTGCTGGTGCTGCCAGCGCTGCGACCTGGGTTCGATTCCCGGCCAGGGAGCTACCCACATACCAAAAAGCAAAAAAAAAAATAATAATAATGTGAAAGCTTAGCTATAAAAACATATGCAAAAGAATGGATCTGAGCTGTGAACTCTCTCTATATACAAAAATTAACTCAAAATGGATTAAAGACCTTCATATCAGATCTGCAACAATAAACTGTATAGAAGAAGACATTGGTACTAAACTTATAGACCTAGGACTCAAGGAAGACTTCATGAACCTGTCCTCAAAGGCAAGGGAAGTAAAAGCAAAAATAAATGAATGGGACTATATCAAACTAAAAAGCTTTTGCACAGCAAAAGAAACCATCAACAAGGCAAAGAGACAGCCAACTGAATGGGAGAAAATATTTGCAAATAACGCATCAGATAAGGATCTAATATCTAAAATATATAAAGAACTAATAAGACATAACAACAAAAAAACAACCCAATTGAAAAGTGGGCAGAAGAACTAAACAGACACTTCTCCCACGACGAAATACAAATGGCCAGCAGACATAAGAAAAAGTGCTCATCCTCATTAGCTATCAGGGAAATGCAAATCAAAACCACAATAAAGAAATAGAGGCAGTAACAAATATACAGAAACTAGGAGTTGGTCCAATTTGCATAGTCTTCAGAGTTGTACACTCCATTTGTATCATCAGAGGCTCGATGTCCCTCAGGAACTTTTTTTTTCCTCCATTCATGGCTTAATCCTCGGACCTGGCAGCCACACAGGAGCTTCACCAGTATCTGGAGACACACAAGGAAAATCTTGTCCCCATGTTAGTAATTCTCCTGTTGACCATGTATGACTAAGGGGGTCTTGCCACCAAATTGGAGGAGAGTCCCTCCATGATCTAACAGGAGAGTTTGTCCAAAAATACCTTTCTGCAGCAATTCCTCTTCTTTCAGAGGAAAGATTCAAATAATTTAAAGTGAAGAAAGCTTTTGCCAACCACACTTAAGGGGGAACTTGTTCTCCTTTTTGTCTTTGTAACATATTTTTTAATGTTTGGTTATCTCTCTCAACTAGTGCATGTTCCAGTGGGTTATAGGGAATGTCAATATAATGTTTAATGTTCCATGATTGCATAAATTGTTGAAAACTGCTACTGACATAAGCAGGAGCATTGTACATTTTTATTTCTTTGGGTAGTTTCATGACTGCAAGGCAGACATACAGATGATTGATAACATGCCTTGTGGTTTCTCCAGACTGTGCAGCAGCCCAAATAAAACCAGAAGAGGTGTCTACAATGACATGGATAAAGAAGGAATGACCAAATGGGAAAAAATGAGTTCCATTCATTTCCTATAAAGCATTTGGAGATAGGCCTCTTGGGTTAATTCCTTCCTGAAATTTTTGGGGATTATTAATGATCTGACAGGAGGGGCATGTTTGCTCAATATAGTATGCTTGACTCCAGGTGATAGGGAAATGGGCATTTTAATCCTGAATCATTTAAATGAGTAAGAGAGTAAAAATGTTCAGCTTGTTGTGTAACAGATGCATATTAACTGATCAGTTGCTTGATTTCCTTTCACTAAAGGTCCAGGTAAGGATGTGTGTGCCCTAATATGAGTAATATAAAACAAAGAAGTTTTGTTTTTAACAGCCTTTTGCAATTGAACAAATAATTTTACTAATGAAAGGGAAATAGAATGTTTAAGTAATGCAGTTTCAATATTGTGAGTAACATGGGCTACATAAGCAGAAACAGATAATATATTGAGAGAGTCTGGAATATCTTGTAGAACAGTAATGACCACAGGTAATTTTGATTGCTGAGCAGAGAACCCTGGGGTAAGTATTTTAATAGTTGTATATCCTGTATATCCTGCAGTGACCTGTCCAGATACATCAGTAAACACAGAAGGGGCTCCTGGAATAGGATCAATTTTAGTAATATTAGGCAATATCCACTGGTTCTTTTGATAAACTGTAATACCTTTGTTTTAGGGTAATGATTATCAAGACATCCTATAAAACCAGCCAAAGCAATTTACCAGTCAAGATGATTTTGAAAGCAATAATCTATCTCTTATTTAGTCAAAGATAAAATAATATGAGAGGGATCAATTCCATTAAGTGATCAAAGATGAGATCAGCCTTCCATAACAAGCTGAGTCATGAGATCTAAATAAGAAGAAAGTGATTTAACTATACTATTGGATAAGAATAGTCTTTCTACAAGGTAGTCATCTTGCAAAAGTACACCCATTGGATAATGTAGAGAAGGAATAATAATTAACTGTAAGAGTTTAGCAGGATCTATACAACTAAGTTGAGCAGAAAGTATTTTTGTTCATAATTTGAAGTTTCTTTTTAGCAGCAGGAGTTAATTTTCTAGGACTGTTTAAATTAGAATCTCCTCACAGCAATGTAAAAAGATTAGATAGTTTATAAGTACAAACTCCTATGGCTAGCCGAAGCCAAAAAATACACCTAAAAATTTCCTTAAATCTTTTAATGTAATCTTACCTCTTCTCAATTGTACTTTTTGAGGTTTAATTGTAAGCCAATCTACTATATGTCCTAAGTAAGAAACAGGTGTTGTTTTTGAATACTTTCAGGAGCTAATTTTAATTCTGCCTTAGTTAAAGATTTTTTTAAGCAATTATAAGCTTGGAGCAATTCCTATATTGAATCAGAAGCATACAAAATATCATCAATGTAATGGATTAAATAACATTCTGGGAATCATTTTCAGACAGGTTCTAATGACTTAGCTACAAAATTTTGACAAATTGTAGGACTGTTTAACATTCCTTGAGGCAATACATTCCATTGAAATCTTTTCATTAGCTCCTTATTGTTAAAGGAAGGAAATGAAAAGGCAAATTAAAGAGTCTTTTAAATAATTTATTAAAAGAGACCAACATCTTGGAATCATAGAAGGAGATGATAAACAAGGCACCCATAGACTAAATTACAGCATTTATAGCCCTCAGATATGTTATTAATCTCCATTTTCTAGATTTTTTAAATAGTAAATATAGGAGAATTCCAGGGACTAAAGGATTATTTGGTATGGCCCTTTTAAAATTGTTTTTGAACTGAAGATTGTAAGGTCTCTAATTTTTCTACAGTTTATTTATACCTGAAAGGTGAAGGAGCAGGTGAGGGAGGGAGCAGATCGTCCAGATTTTTAGAAGGGGCATTAGGAAGAATATTATTTTCTTCCTTACTGAATTGAGGTATAGCCTTCACTTTATAATTTTCCTCATTATCCTCCTCTTTATCTTCAACCAGAGTCTGTAAAGTTTCCAAGATTGATTTAATTAATTTCCAAGTCAGCCAAATATTCACAAGCAAAGAAACTCCTTGTACATGTAACATTTTTTAGTTCCTTGCATACCTTATTCCAGTCTCCTAACTCTAATGAACCCAAGGCAGGAAATTATGAACAATGATTTTAAATGACTTTAAGAAATCCAAAATTCCTACCTTCACTAGCTTTAGCACAATCGGTTTTAAGCAATTGCTGTAATAAACACACATAATGGCAATATTTTACATTATTTACATTTCCCATGGTAACCCTGCTTCAATTCTGAAGAGTTTACCTACGTTAGGGAACTTCTGAGGCCTCTATTACCATTCAAGACTCTGTGACGACTCTTCCATTTCAGTTTCATTCAGGTGATCCTTCCTTCCCTCCTATTCCTATTCCAGCCCCACACTGGGCACCACTTGTCAAGTACAGCGTGACTAAGGCTAAGGGCAAGTGAAGGACAATGTAGAACTTAAAGAAAAGTCACACACAAGATAGAGAGGAAAGACAGGAACAGGGGACTCAGAGCCTCAAGGAATAAGAACTCTGACTGTGGGTTCCTCATCGTATTTATTACTTGCTTAAGGAAACAAGGTTAAAAAAGCAAAACACAAAATCTTTCTTTCATCAACATTGCCATGTCCTGGAATGTCTGGAGATGGTGTGAGAAACTGCATATCTTTTCCATATACAGATGGTGCTGCCATGGCAGTGTTCCATCCTGGCAGGATCCAGTATTCTGGAATCCACAACTGCATTTACTTCAGAAAAACAGCCCAGTTTCAGACCATCTCTTCACATTTCCCTCCACACATAGGATCCCTGAAAATCCCTAACATGACCATCAGAGAACACAGGTACACCACCAATCTGACAAAGACAGAGACTGCAAGCAGTCCTTGATCCTGACCAGCACAGCAACCACTAGCAAACGCCCAACATGACTTCTTGCTCAAACACCAGGCTAACATTCCATGTTCAACACAGTGACCCAGGAGACCCCAAACCTGACCAGCACAGACTCCCCAGACAAACACCAATTCTGACAAGCACAGACATACCTGGTAGACCCTTAACCTGACGAGCAGAGAGACCAAGAGTAGATGTCAAACCACACCAGTAAAGAGATCCCCAGCAGACCTTCAGCCTTATAGGAACCATCCCCCATCAGTCCTTCAACCTGACCAGCAGAGAGACCAAAACATCCCTCAACCTACCAAGCAAAGAGTCCCCAGGCATACCTTCAACATGCACAGGATAGAGACACCAGGCAGACATTAAACCCACTAAGTGTGAGAACCACATAGACACCAGAAGATTTCCAAATTTATTAGCACTGGCACCCCAGGAAGACCCTCAACCTGACTGGGCACAGAGACTTGGAAACCTCCAACCTGACAAACACAGGGACCCCTGAAAGGCCCAAATTGGCATATCATAGACACCCTGGAAATGTCACCGACTTTACCAAGACACTTAACACCAACAGTCCCTGAACCAGGCCAGCACAGAATCCCTAGGCCAACACCCTACTTGAACAGCAAAGAGACCCCCGATAGACCTTAAAATTGACCAGCATGTAGACCCCAGGCAATCTCTAAAATCAGCAGCACAGAAACCCAAGGGAAACCTGCAACCTGAATGGGTACAAAGACCCTGAGTTAACCTCAAACTGACCAGCACAGAAATACTAGGCAGAACTCAAAACTGACCAGCACAGAGACCTTACGCAGACCTCCAACCATACGACTAAGCAACCCCAGAGAGAACCTCAGCCCGATCTGCCCAAAGATGCCCCAGCAGGACTTCAACCTGACCAGAACAGAAAAGCTCAGCAGGATACAGAACTAATCAACACAGAAACCTCCAGAGGACTTTAACCTGTCCATCACAGAGACTATGAGCAGAACCCCAACCTGACGAAAATAAAGACCTCCAAGCCACCGCAAACTTGACCAACATAGACCTCAGGCAAAAACTCTACATGTCGGGAAGAGAAGACAAGATGGCGACTGGAGAGGAGGTTCCTAAAGCCTCTCCCAGAAAACACAATTGAACAGCCGTCCAGGAGCCAAGAAAGAGGACCCCGAGTGACAAACCAGCTGTGGAGAAATCCACAAATCGCAAGTAAACACGTGAACGCTGGCGAGAAAGGGGTGAGTCGGGGAGAGGGAAGGGAGCAGAGATGGACCACACAGGACGCGTTCCCTGCTGACTATTCGGAGCTGCGCAGTTTGGGGGAGGGGAGAGAGACGGGGGATCTGGGAACTGAAGGAGTTTGGGAGCCAGCCTCTGGAACTTTTGAGTGGTAGAAGGGCTGAGCGAGGACGCTGAACTGCAAAGATAACACCCCAGTTCTAAGCCGCCTGGAGACCTACACAGGGCTGCAGTTCCTGTTCCCAGCCTACTGCAAAGGCGACCCTACTGTATCAGGCCAGGCCCACAGCTTTGAACTTATGGAGCAGGCACTTCCTCCTGCACCCCAGAGTTCCGAAAGCAGTGTGAGCCTTTAGACAACCATGTACTGAATCAGGGCTGGGAAGAAAGACTGATTTTCCTTAGCAAAGGGCCAAAAGCCTTTTGTTGGCCTCTCCCCAGGATATATGCGCATAGCCTCCAAACGAAGTAGGAGATCAGAAACAAGAAACAAACAGCCCCCTTTCCCCCAAAACTTGACCCCCAGCGCCACCTAGTGTCTGCCCTACAGCAAGACACCACAAAAGCAATGATCTGGGCACTGAACATAAAGCCCTCATGTCAAAGAGGAAGAACCCAGCGGACAGGATGAATTCCTTAAAAACTAAAACTCCTCAGAAAGAACATGAAATCCACCTAGAAGATAGCCTGTTACAACTGGAAGGGACTCACTTAAGTGACGGAGAATTTAAAGCTGCCATTCTAAAGGCTGTGAGAGAAATGAAAACCTATTGGCAGAACACC
>PVJL010016693.1:0-20247 GCA_004026885.1 Lyroderma lyra | reverse complement strand
CCGGCAGGCGGCGTGCACGGCCCGCAGGGGAGGAGCGGTGTGCCCCTCCCAGGACAGGGCGGCCGCACGCGGCTCCCTGCTCTCCACTCGCTCGCCAGCCGGCGCTCACGTCGGTGTGGACGCGAGGTGCTTACCTGGACTCGGGCTGCGACGACCTTCCTCTGAGGCTGGAGCTGCTCTGCCGCGGGGGCCCTCCCGCAGGCCCCAGTACTCTCTGATGGCCATCAGCACGGGGACTTTGTTCGTTTGTAGCACTTTTCTACCTTCTCTCTGGCACCCGAGACGCTCCCTCCCGGGCCATCTTGCGGATTTCCTGCCCCGTCCTGGGATCGGTCGCTTTCGTTGCAGAACTGTGTTGGAGATAGATCTGCACTGGTATGTGCACCGCTGCTGGGAGGCGAGGCTTCTGGGCGCCCTTGGCCGTCAGCAGGGGAGCACGTGTGTGTGTGTGTGTGTGTGTGTGTGTGTGTGTGAGCCTGCATCTGCACACACACCTGCACGTGCTCCCGTATGTGGCCGTCGGTGCCTCCACAAAGCTGAGCCTGAGTCCACGCTGATGTGTCAGCTGTGATCCGCCACCACGTGGGTCATTCCAGCTCCTCCCTGGCTCCGTGTCACCTCCCCTGCGGCCTGAGACCCCTGCCCCACCATGGCCATGCCCTCAGCCATTCATTTCCTGCGGACACAGGCGCGGCAGCGTGAGCTCTCACCCCATGGCCCTCGGCAGGACCTTGGGCACCTCAGGCGCAGTTCTGTCGCCGGACCCCGCGCATCTCCAGAGTGACTCAGGTCAGCCAGCGTGTTGCTCCTGCCCCTCGGGGAGGTTGTGTCATACAGTTACAACAGGTTCCACCCTGGGCTTCCCCTGACATCTGGAGTGACCTTGTAAATAGTCACACGCACTAAGGTTTACTTCTGTGCTGTAAAGTTCTGTGGCTGTTGGGAGATGCTTATTGTCTTCTAGTCACCATTGCTGTATGACACAGAATAGTTTTACTGTGGGCTGGCCAGACGTCCCCTTTTCAACAGGACAGAAAACAACGGTCCTGTCCCGTTTCAAATGGCACCTGTGCTCAGCCTGGTCTCACTGGTGTCAGCAGGCTGACCGTACGCCCTGTTTGAAATGGCCAGTCCTGTTGTTCTCTGTCCTGTTTAACACGGGACACATGGTCAGCCTCATTCCACCACGTTGAAAGTCCCCCGGGCTCCACCGCGCTGCAGCCCCTGCCTGGAGCCCCAGGTAACCACTGACCCATTTGCCGTCGACGCCTTCGCGTTTTCAGAAGGTCGTACAGCGTGGCGCCGTCTCGGACCGGCTTCCTGCGCGGAGCACGGTGTGTGTTTCAGATGCGTCTGTCTCGTGGCTGGTGCTCCATGGCTGAGTAATAATCCGTTGTGGGACCGCGCCACAAGGGCATCCGGGATGCTTCCAGGTTTTAGCAGCTACGGATAAAGCTGCCGTCAGCGTGCGTGTGTGGGTTTTCGTTTGGACGTTACGAAAGTGTCGCTTGGGCACATACCAGGGAGCACGTTGCTGGACCGTGCGTGCAGTGGGGCTGCTCAGTTTGGGGAGGAAGTGTCGGAGGGGGCTTGGGTGGGAGTGAGCTCCTGCCGCTCCGAGGCCTCGCTGGTACCGGGTAGCCTCAGTTCATTTACTTTCAGCAGTTCTAGCTGGTGCGTAGCCGTATCTCATTTTAACGTGCAGTCCCCCAAGTTCTCAAGTGTTCAACTGTGCTGTGTCTTTGAAGACCGACTCTCTTGCATCTTTCAGGTAAACCTTTTCTTTTCCAAACGACTCGTCTCTGAGTCGTCCCTGGACAGTAGTGCTGACCCGTGGCCAGCACCCTACCAGCCTGAGCTATTTTCCAAATCCACATCCATGTATGCGTGGTGATGGCACACTTTGCGTGAGGGTTGCTTTGCCGTCACTCCATGGAAACGTCGCTGCCTTCGCAGGGAGAGGGTCCCCCAGCCCCACCTGGGCGTCTGCAGATCAGTGGCCCGCAGACTTTAGGAAGTGACTCCAACAGTAACGGCATTCCAGACCTCAGCTTGCCTCCGCTGCTCTGAACGTGTCCTCGGCAACCTGTTACCTTTCAGATGAAGACCGAGCAAGCCAGCCTCGCCACCGCATGCTCCTGGCTTTTGGCCTTGGCCGTGGCTGGTGACTCCCGCTCTACCTGCCACTGCTCCCACTTTGTACTTGATGGTCCGCCAGACCGGGTTGAGCCCCTGACCCGGTTCTTGCTTTCCTTCCGGCGGGAGTGCCTGTCTGAGGACTCTGCGTGTCTGGTCTGCCTGGGGCCTGGGACACACACGTCTGGTCCGGCCGTGCAGGAGGACGCCCTGTGTCCTTTTGCTACTGCAGCTCTCTGCACCGTATTGAGACACCGGGCTCTTGGGCCCTGCCTGGCCTCATGGCTGTCCGTGGTCAGCTCTCTCCCAAAGGTGTGCCCCACCCGGTCCACTCCCTGTCCTGCGTGGGCTCTGGAGGCCCGGGTGCACCGGGACGTGAGCATGCTGCCATTCTCAGCATTCCAGGAGGGCCCGCGGGGGTGAGGGTCTGCGTCACCGCAGCTTGTGGGCTCTTCAGATGAAGACGCCCGTGACAATGACAGCAGAGGTGTGCACCTGTGTGACACCTCGCAAACACTGACCGCCCGTGTCCCCTGGCAGCTCGGTGCCCACAGGCGGAAGCTGCCCTCTCCGTCAGGGACGCCGTGCTCTCTACGAGGTCCACCGTGCTCTCTACAAGGTCCGCTTCCCAGACCCCGCTCCTCCCCGGCCTTTCTGAAGGTGGAGGGGGCCCGACGTCCCCCCAGCCTTGGGTTTCCGTGCTCTCCGTCTGCGTGGGGTGGCCTCGCTGTTGGCTTGTGGCTCAGCTTCATTATCTTTTTAATGTCGTTTGTATCTGTAGTAATATACTATTTATTATTAATGATATTGGTTGTGTTGTCTCCCTATTTTGTTCCGGTCAGTGTGGCTAGATGTTTATCAATATTATTGATCTTCTCAAAGAACCAATTTTTGGTTTCATATATTTTCTGCATTTTTTTTTTTTTTTATTGCTTTCCAGCTCATAGATTTCTACTCTTACTTGTTTGCTTTCTGCTGTCTTTGGGCTTAATTTGCTCTAGCTTTTTCTTTCTAGTTTTGTAGACTGGAAGCTTGGGCTGCTAATTTGAGAACGTTTTCCCCCCAATCTAGGCATTTAAGTTCTGTAAATTTCCTTCACGGTACTTACTGCTTTTGCTGCGTCCTACACAATTTGAAGCTTGTGTTTTTCTTTTTATTTTCTTTTGTTTTATTGTTAAATTTATTGGAGTGACACTGATTAGTAAAAATTACATAGGTCCCAAGTGTACAATCCTACATGACATCTTCTGTGTGTTGTATTATGTGCTCATCACCCAGAGTCAGTTCTCTTTCCATCACTGTGTATTTGTGTCCTTGTCCCTGCTCCCCCAGCCCCCTCCCCCCTTACCCTCATGTAACTACTAAATTATTGACTGTGTCCATGAGTTTTGTTTTTTTGTTGCTTTCAATTGGTATTTTGTGTTTTCATTTTTACTCAGGTCAAATGCTTTCTAATTTCCTCGTTGATTTCTCCTCTGACCCATGTGTGACTTAGAAGTGCGAGGTTTATTTCCAAGTATTGGGAGGGTTTTCAAGATACTTTTCTGTTACTGATTTCCAATTGTATTCCATTGTGGCCAGGGAGCATACCTTTTCTGATTTCAATTTTTAATGTTTTATTGAAACTTTTTTAATGGCTCAGAATATGATTTTTGAAAATATTCCACAATCACCTGAAAAGAGTGTGTATTGTGTTGTTATTATGTAGAGTGCTCTATAAATGTCAGTTATGTCATGTGGGTGATAGTGTTTTTTGAGGCTCCTATATCCTGTACTCATCTTCTGTCTAGTTATTTTGACCCCTTTGTCATTATGTAATGCTCTTTTAAAACTTCTGATAATGTTCTTTGCTCTGAAAGCTACTTTTTCTGATGTTAATATAGCCATTCCAACTTCCTTTTGATTAAGGTTGGCATGGTACATATTTTTCTATCCTTTTTCTTTTAACCTATTTGTATGTTTATATTTCAAGTGAGTTTCTTATTAATAGCATATAGTGGGGGTCCTGTTTATTTGTTTGTATCCAATCTTAAAAATCTCTTTATTTCAATTAGGATGTTTATACCATTTATATTTAATGTGATTATTGATATGATATGCTATCACGTTTCTATGTGTTCTATTTGTTAGTAGTTCTTCTTTTTCTGCCTAATTTTGGATTGAGTGCATTTTATGATCAATTTTAAACCTTTACTAGCCTATTAGTTATATCTCTTTGTTTTTAAAGGTTACTTTGGGATTCATTGTATATATCCTTAACTTACCCCTATCTGTCTTCAAGTAATATCATATTGGTGCACTTACAGTATAAAACCTAACAACAGTAACTTCTCCTGGCATTTGTGTCTTTGTTGCCATGCCGTTTTGCTTCTACATTGTTACAGACCCCACAATACACTGTTATTATTTTTGCCTTCACTCATTTCCTGTTTTCCCCAAGAATACTCCACAGCAGTACTTGGGGCGGCAGCGTTTACCCTGAGATAACTCACAGATTACAGTCCTAACCTCCAAAGTTTGCCATGACGTATCTTGCTTTTATTATTATTTTCGCATTGCTCTAGTATATCAGTAGTCTTTGGAAACAAATGACATCATTCTGTTTTTAATAGTGCTATTTCCACTTATAAAATATAGTGATTCTTAATTGCTGAAAATGTCCAATACTAGAAAATGGCATTCTATGCTTGCAAAAAATTATTAAATATTGATCATCATATACATTTCTGTTACACTAGGATTAGAGACAAGTCCTATTTAAAAATAACTCCAAGAACAGTTTTTACATTTTATTTTCACATGGGAAACCAGTCAGATTTGCTTCAGCTCTCAAGAGTGTGTTTGTAAAAAATTAAATGCACATAGCAGCGACCTGCTCTTTTTTTTCCTAAAGGGGAAATGGGTTAAATCATTCATTACCTCTTAAAAATTAAAAAAAAAAAAGGCATTTCTATTTATATCTGACTTTTATTTCCAGTGCTTTCCAATTCTTTCTTTTTTGGTTGGTTCACCTGACCGGGAAGTGAACCCAGGCCGTGGGGTGAGAGCGTGGAAGCCTAGCCACCTCACCACCAGGGACCCCTCCATTTCCTTTGTAGACCAGGAGATCCTTAGGATGTCGTACTTCTTCTGCATGCTGGATTACTTTAATGTTATGTCACGTGGGTTGCTGATGCATTATTTTAGCTTTTGTTTGTTGGAACAAATCTTCACTTAGCCTGCATCTAGTATTTCAGGTTGACAGATTTTTCCGTCATGACTTTAGAGAGGTAATTTCATTAGCTTCTGGTTTGCATTGTTTCCGAGAAGCCCCCTGGCCCCCATGTCTGGGTATGTGTCCTTCCCCTCCAGCTGCTTGTAAGGTTTTCTTTGCTGGTGAATTGAGGATGGTATCAGCTTGATTTCCTCACGTTTCCTTCTCCTTGTGATTGCTGACGTCCTTGGGTCCATGGGTTCATAATTTTCATCAGGTTTTAGAAAACGTTATCATTACTTCTTCAAATCTGTTTTTATCTCACCCTAGCCTCCCCTCTGTGTCTTCAATTACACATGTATTTCTTTTTTTCTTTTTAAGGGAAGAGGGGCTCTTTGCTTCTGTCTCACTTTAGCTCAGTGCTGTCTGCACAGATGTTTTGCCTGCACATTGACTAATCTTTCCTTCCGTAGTGTCTGATGTCACATTAATCCCATCGGTATACTTTTCATCTCAGATACATTTCCCGTCTCTAGACGTTTGATGTAGGCCTTTCTAAATGCTTTTCATGTGTCTTCTTAGCATGTCGGGCTTCCTTCTATCTTCTTACATACACAGTGCATTTAGGATGGCTCAGTACTAATTATTTCCATGTATAATATCTGGCTCTTTTTCTTAGTAATCAGCTGTTCTCATTACGAGATATATTTTCATGCTTTTTCGCATACCTGGTAATTTTTGAATAGTTGGAAAACATTGTAAATTTATGTTATTGGGTTCTGTATTCCTTTAAATATTTCAAGCTTTCTGCTTGGAGTGCATTTAAGTTCATTGGAAAGTCTAGATTCTTTGCTGGATTGTTATTGAATGTTGTTAGGCACTTCCTAGTTTACAACACCAGTTTTGTTGGGTACTCATGTGGCCCTGCCGCTGAGGCCACACTCTTCCTTAGTCCGGTGGCCCCTGTGTCACAAGGTTCCCTGGTCTGGTTATCGGGCATGAACCATTCCTAGAGCTGTGGGAGCTACAGCTACCGTTGTCTGCTGCTTCCTGTTGGCTTTTCCTGGCCTCAGGGAGTTTGCTCACTTGTGTGCCAGTTGGGGTCCAGGTGAAGACTCAGGTGACCCTCCCCGTGCCCCACACTCACCCCTGCCCCAGGTCTTGGGAACATATCGCTGTTTGGCTGTCTCCTTTCTGCTCATGTGGCTGCTGTCACTTTCCTGGATCTCAGCTGTTTCCTCTTCTCAGACCTCCCTTGGCTTTGCCTGGGCCCTTCCTGCACTGTGGCCTGGAACTCTCCCCATGATACAGTCTGGCGATCAGCATGTGTCACATTGTTTCTTTCCCACAGGGTCATTGTTCCCTGTTTGAACACACTGTCTCAAGCCTTTTGTCTGGTTTTTCATTGTTTGATGTGAGAGAGTCAGTCCGACGCCTCTCCTTCTGTCCCAGATGGAAGTGGATGTCCCTCTCTGACGGTTTCTGATGCCCTCCTGCCTTCAGTGCTCACTGCACGGAGCGGCAACCTGTAGGCGTCTCCAGCGGTGGTGACCTGCCTTCGAGGGCTTCGGGTGGGGCGGAGCTCTCAGCTCCGGGAGGCCCAGCGTCCCAGCCACAGGCTTCCTCACTCCTCCCCACAGAGTCAGTAGGTCTGAGAGTCCACACCGCCCCAGACTAACCCCAGCTTTACGGCTGTGGGTCAGGGTTTAGGAGCATCTGGGGCGCTCAGCATTTATCAACGTCTTTGAAGTTCCAGATTCGGTTTCGGATCTAACCACTTTTGTGGAATTCTTTCTCTGGGAAAACTGCCTTGACCTTCTAAATAACTGATTTAAGATTACATTTTAAAAAATCATTTGCTTTTGTTTGATGAAATTTGGTTTCTAGGATGATAGATCATTCTTCGTGTTGTTGTCTACCCGTGATTTACAGTTACGACGATTTTTAACCTGTTTGCAGGGCTCTCTACAGCGAGAGACGTTCAGGTGGGGCCGTGTGAGCAGGGCTTCCTACAGTGCCCTTACAGGTGACATCTGTGAATTCAGTGACTCTTTCTCCATCAGTTGATTTTTAAAGTCTTGCTTGCTTATGAAGCCACGTGTCTTCCTTGTGGACTGGTTTTGTGTCACACGAAGGACCTGTTACAGGTCAGGTGCAACAGCAGTGACATGCACCATCCCCTTCTGGCTCCCGCAGGACCAAGATTTAAAGAGAGGCTGTTTACTCCTTTTCCCCAAACCCTTCTTCCACGTGAACCAGACCACACTGTCCAGCGGCCCGAGGGCCAAGCACGAACTGCACGGACACACGCTTTGTCCCGGGCCCCAGCGTTGTCCACCAGCTGGCCAGTGATGAGTGTGACCTGTGGCCTGACGGCGTATCGGCCACGTGTATGTCTCTTTTGTGGATGTGATTCATTTTGCAAAACTACCTTGAAATGACTCCTTTTACGTTTTTTCGTCAGATGTCTTTGTTTTTCTAAAACTTATAAATATCATTTTCTATAAGTTTTCAGCAGTCTTGTGTGGAATACTGCTAACGTAGTCATCGTAGCAGCTGATGTGTATGAAGTGCCTGAATCCTGACAGCTGTGCCGATCTGAATGCCATGCGCGGTCCTCAGTGTCCTGTGAGGTGGGACTGTTGTTCCACCCTCTCTCCAAGGCGGGGGTGGGGTGGGGTTGGGGGAGTGTCGGACAGGGGGTCGAAGTCAGGTCGTCAGTGGTGAGACTGGGATCTGAGCTGAGGCCTCTGGCCTGCTGAGCCGAGTCCACTTCACGACGGTGAGATAAGTGGGAGCTGCCTGGGTAGTGAGGTGGGCTCCCAACTTGGTGTCTGCCTGTCCCCGCGGTGTGGATGGCAGCCCCCAGAGGCCACCGTAGAACCCCGAGCTCTGCGTCCTGGTGGGAGAGCCCTACAGGCACAGCCCCCCCCCCCCAGCCTCCCAGAGCTTGTGGCCCACAGCAAGGGCAGCGGCCCCCTGGGGACAGCTGGTGGGCGGAGTCAGGAGGGGCACACAACCGGGAGTCCTGAGACACTGGAAGAGGAGGGGTCTTGAGAAATTGCTTAAACAAAGACATTGTTTGTTCTTTCCTTCAATCAGCGACTATTTATGGAGTGTCTGGTACGTTCCAGGCACTCCTTGAGAATCCCGCTTCCTATGGCTTACGTCCTTGTGGGGGTTACGAAACATGGATATCCTAAGTGACACACAGTGTGTCAGGGAATGGTGCTTGAGGACTGTGGGAACACTGGGGGCAGGCCCTGAGATGGGGTGTGGGAGCACAGCCCTGAAGGTGGGGCAGGGCCAGCCCTGCACCTGTGTCTGCAGAGCCCTGGGCCATGTGCCTGGTGTGTTCACGGAGCATTGAGGAGACTGGCAAGGCGGGGCCCAGTGAGTGGATGAGAAGCGCCAGGAGAGGAGGTCAGAGGGCAGCGGGGACACGGCAGGGGCCTGGGGGAGCACCCTGACGCCGAGGCAAGCTCTCACTCTGTGGGGCTTGGGGGCCGAGTGGGGCGGGGAGCCAGGTCGTCTCTTTTCCGTGTGTGTCAGCTTGTGTTTTCAAACCAAAGCTTGAAGACATCCCAGTTCCTCCTGACTGGGACCACCGTTAGCGTTGTAATTGTCCAAATCTGGATCTGAGGGAAGGGGCCCTGGGACTCAGGCGTAAGGAAGGCTCTGTGTGCTGGGCCTCCTGTCCCCTGGCCTTTGGCGCCATTCAGGTCCCTCCTCCTGGCTGCAGTTCTGGGGATGAGCAGCGTGCTCAGGCGGGGCGGGCGGGCGGTGCAGCCCTGCGGGCCCACGCACAGGAGCCGCAGCCGCAGCCGCAGCCGCAGCCTCTGGAGCGCTGCGGTGGGTCGGTAAAAGCAGCAGCTTTTTATAGGGCGCCTGTGGCCCCCTCTGCAGAGAGCAGGAGCTGTTAGGGGCACTGCGCTGGTGGGGGCAGGACTGGCACCGCTGCTTCCGTAGTCCTGGCTGAGTCCTGCGCTGTCTTCCTGGGGGTTCTCGGGGGGAGCTCATCTGCTGTGGATGGAGCCCAGGGGAAGTGGTAGCTTCGGAAGAAATGGGTTTCCGTTTGCACGTCTCCAAGAGCTTCCCACACTTCCTTAGGCGGAGGTGGAGGGCGGTGTGACGGCGAAGCTGGGCCCGGCCGTCCCTGCACGGAGGGAGGGAGGGAGGGAGGGAGGGAGGCCGGACTTGGGCGCTTGGCTCCAGCCCAGTGGGTGAGGGTGGAGCCTCCTCCTCGCCCAGCTTGGGCCTGGCCTTCGACTGCCCTCAGGGCAGGACAGGAACAGCAATGACAACAGGACGGTGTTGTTCACTTCGAGGTCTTTTATGCTTACAACACTGAGTTGGAGATCTGCTTCTCACAGTCGTTTTCTGTATTACGGTGAAGTAGCAGCTTTCACTCGAGAAAGGGACGTTCAGGAAACCTCAGAGAACTTTAAAGCTCACCTGGAGTGAGTACGGGCAGGAGGGCCTCCTCCACCGGGGCCCTTCCTGCTGCCTCCTTCCTGGTGACCCCGTTGCCCACGGCCTGTGCTCACTTTCGCACAAGCACTGGGCTCCTTCTTATGGTTCAGTGCCTCCTGGGCACCGTCCCAGACGTCTTCGCAGGAGACGACACAGCTCTGCAGGCTGGCCAGGGCACTCGGGGCGAGTCCCCTCCCCGCCCAGCCCTGGCCGCCCTTCCCTGGGGCCTTGCTGTCCCTGAGCTGTCCTGGTTCACCTGCTGTGATCCCGGTCTCAGCTGACGACTGCTTCCCAGCTGAGTGCTGCCACGCTGCTGCACTCCCAGCGCCTGGTCCCCGGGGGTGGGGTGGGGGCCCTCGCTGCCAGGGAGTGGCTGCTGCCTCCGTTGTGCTGTCTCTCCTGGGCCTCAGGCTTTTCTTCCTGACCCATCACTCCTGTTGGCATCCAAGGGGACTTGATAGCTCCCACCTTAAAACAAAAAGATTCCTCCATTGATTTTCAGCCATAATGGCTGCTCGAATTCACAGTAACCTCTGCTGCATGAAAAGTCACCAAGAGATTGAGAGAGGAGATGACAGAATTGGGGGACTTGGGAAGCACGTGGACAAGCAGAGGGACCTAGCAGATCTGAAAACTGAAGAGCCGTGAGGCGTGTATGTGCGTGTTGGGGGTCGGGAATATGTTGCAGTCTCTCCCCACAAGTCTCAGGAATGACATTACCGTGTACCCCTGCAATTGGGGCGGGGGAGGCAGTCAAGTTGGGGTGGAAATAGGAAACTGGTGGAAAGCCTGTGCAAGAAGCAGTCGGACGCTCAGCTCCCCCTCCCCCACCTGGCCTGCCAAGTCCGTCCCCAGCCTGGCAGAAGACTGCAGGGTTCTCCCCCGGTGGCGCGGGGGTTCAGGAGCCTTGGGGTACAGCATAGGGGACTGTCCTACACAGAAAGTGGGGCCAGCCCCAGTGTTGTTGGCCCCAGAAGGCTGGAGACTGGGATGGACTTTGGGCGTGAGTGAGGGGAGGTGCGGCCCGGGGTGCAGAGCGTGGGGCCCTCCCAGAGACTCCAGCTGCTCCCTGCAGCGTCGGAGGACCCCCGCCCCGATGTGAGTGCTGAGTCCACAAGCGCCCAGCAAGCCCTTGCTTGTGGGGACACACTGGCCTGCTGGAGGCGGCATGCGGCACTGACGAGGGAAGCTAGCTCGGGGAGGACCGGAGGGGCGGAGCGGGGCGCGGCGGCCGGCCGGGGAGGTCAGGACACAGCGACACAGCGCGGCCCGGGAGTCAGACTTGCGGAGGGGAGTAGCAAGGGGGTAAGAGAACCGAGAAAGGTGGGGGGACGCTCTTTACCATAAGCTCCAGGATTCTTTGACTTTTAGAACTACGTACTTTTACAGTTTCGTTTAGAAGAAATGAAAAAGTCATACAGCAAACACTGTTCTCCAAAAACCGAAACCGTCTTCGCCCCAGCGCCCTGCTGCTCCCCAGGGGCGCGCCGGCCTCCGCCGCCCCGAGTCCCGCGGGCAGTCCTTCCCCCGCGGCTTCCGGACTGTGGAGCCCCCCCTCCTTCGGAGGGCCTTCCCCAGGCTCCACGAGCCCCGCTGCCCCGTCCCCTGTTGGCCGTGTGTCACCTCCTCCTGCGTGCGCCGCCGCCCCCCAGCGTGAGCGGCTCTGCGTCGGGCGCAGCCCTTGGCCCGCGCTCAGAGAGGACCCGGCTGGCCGTGGGCGCCCGGGGCTTGGCGGGGCGAGGCCTCCAGCGAAGGCAGAGTCGGGGTTGGGGTGCAGATGCGTGCACGCTTCTGAGCGCTGCTTGCAGGCCGAGTGGCACGCTGCAGAGTGTGCCGTGCTACCCGGGCGAAATACCGATTTCTTACCGGTGGCCTGGATCCCGCTGCACGGGCATTTATCAGGTCGTTCCCTTTTCGTCGGACTAACTGGGGTTTTCCCCAGACCCCAGGCTGATGCGGGCGGTAGAGAGGCGCGCGTCCTCGTGCACGGTCTGCCTGCCCTCTCAGAGGGGCGGTGTGCAGTGCCCGTCCCCGCAGACGCCCCGGGGCAAAGGACGCGGGCATTGCGGAACGAGGCATGGTGTGCGACTGCCAGAGGGACCTCAGGACGGCCAGATGAGGCCACAGGCAGCGCCCGTCTTCTGCCTCCCGAGAACACGGGTCCCACCAAACAGTGCCCCTGCCCCCTGTTGCCAGCCTAGTCCTGTCCTTCCGTGTGAAGCGTCCCGTTTTGCTGGCGGCGCCTTCACCTCGGACGCTGGTGGGCGCTGCGGGCACTGACCCGCTGGTTTCCTCTGCATGGTCTCTCGTACGTGTTTCCCTTCGGGAACCTTCCCCGCCAGGAGTGCGGGCCCTCACGGCGATTCCTTCTCTGGTTTACTGTGTGCGCTGTGGGATCCGCTTGGGATTGAATGCGATGTGTGTTGTTAGGCGATGATGTAAGTAACTTTTTTCTTCTAATTATTAAAAATACTATTCATTGAGAAATACTTTATTTCCCCGATGATTTATGCTGTTACTTTTGTCCGGTGTGTGCATCTTGTGTGAAAATACAGATATATTAGTGTCTGTTTCTTAACTGACCTGTGCCGGTACAACCATTTTAACGACTTTAGTTCTATGGTATATTTATCTGAGAGCCTCATCATTTAAAAAATATTTTGGCCATTCTTGGCTACTCATTTTCTAGATGAGATTTTCAGGTTAAAAACGTTAATCACATTGGGATTTTGTTTCAGATGGACCAAACTTATAATTTAAATTGTAAACAGCTGAAATTTTAACAATGCAAGTTTTGGGTATAGGAAAATAGGTTTCTCCACTTGTTACGTTACTAGCATTCAGTTACATTTCATAGCTTTCTTGCTGTTGGTGCTTTTTCTCTTTTGAGCTCATTTGCTTATGTTATCTGGTCATTGTATTTGGGACCTCTGGTCCATTTCCCGAATACTGAACCGCGTGTATAGGACAGCTGTCGGTTTTGTGCATGTGGACCTGCCAGGTGTTAAATGCTTTCCACTGCAGTAGGTGTCTCAGGTGGGTCTTGACTCCTTCCAGACGTGACCCTGTGCTTCCACCATGAAGTACGCTTGCTGTCTGGGAGACGCTCTTCCTCAAGGAACAGAAGTCTGCTAGTGCCAGTCTGTTAGGCTGTTGGATTATAAAAATTGAAACCAAAGTTGCATTTTATTAAATGTGTTCATTGCTGCCGTTAAGGTAGTCACATAGTTTTCTCCTTTCATCTCCTAATAGAGAATTCCACTGATGAAATTCCAAGTGTTGATTCTCGGAATAAATCCTGCTGGTTCTTATTGATGCTTTTGAATACTCTTCCAGTCGTAATACCTTCCCAATATTTTCTTTGGGTTGGAATAGGGTTAGTCATAGGGCCGGGGTTAGGGCCGAGGTGGTACCGCCCCATACATTTCTTTTTTTCCTCTAATTTTTAATTTATTTTGATAAATGATAGCATGCTTCCAGAATAGGATATGAGAAACTTTCCCTATATTTCTGTCCTTTGTTTATTAAGGAACACATTTCTCTGTCTTCTGTTTAGGAAAGCAGATTCGTTGGTCTAATATACGATGGACTTCTACCAAAGCCTCGGAGCCTGGAGCCTGTTTTGGGGACAGAGTTTCAGCTGCACATATGATTTCCACTTCTCCGTCGTTTTCTCTTCCTTAGGGAGCAGTCCGTGTCGGGTGCCTGGGACCCACGTGTACACGCTCTGCTCTTACGGTTTCCCAGTCTTCTCCTTATCTCTTGTTGCCGTTTTTTCCATGAAATAATGCTTATTTCATCTTTTTAGTCAGATTTGTCAAGTTTGTCTTCATTTCGTGTTTAGCTGTTTTTTTTATTTATTTATTTAATAGCTTCCAGTCATGTTGATCGTTTATAATTTTGTTCACACTTTGTCATTTAATGCACGTTGTTTTCTTTTCCTTCCTTTAGGTTTATGCTGTTATCTCTCCAGTCTCTTGAATGCTCTTTGGGACATTTTAGTGTGTTTTCTAATGAATGTATCTGATTCTCAGTTTTCTTTCGAGACACTTTAAACTCCACCCCGTTGGTTCTGATGTGCCCTGTTCTCATCCAGATGCTTGTCATTTCCAGTCTCTGTTCTAAAATGTTCTAGTCTTGCCCTGTTGGGGGAGACTCTGCTTTTGTTGTTAAGTTTCCACTTCTAGAGCTTCATGTTTAGAGAACGTGGCCTGCCTGGCTCAGAGAGAGTAGGCACAGGGAATGTGTGGAGGAGCGTGGACCCTGGCTGGGCCAGGCTGGTTGCTCGTGGGCTAGGGGTCCACAGAGCAGGACAGACAGCGTGTGAGTCAGGGATGAGGCGGGAGCACAGAGAGGGTTGGAGAGCAGGGAGTGTCACCTGGGGCCCTGGGGGATGCAAAAAGCACACTGGGTTCGTTTATGGGAAGAGGGCCTGGAGTTGGGGGCAGAGTCACCTGGTATGGGGCCCAGGGGTTGTCCCTAGGGCTTTTGGGAGGGGCGGGGTTCGAGGCTGGTGGCCGCGTGTGCTGAGAACGCAGCTGAGTCTGGAGAGCTGCCCTGGGGAGAGACTGCAGTGCTGAAACACAGCGCTCCCCAGCCATGGCCGTTTCATAAGGTCAGGTCTGTCTCTGGCACATGCAGTCTTGGCCCTGGGTGGCCTGCCATCCTGTGTGGTTCTAATGCACCCTGTTGGCATGACCTCAAGCAGAACCAAATGCATGTGCATGTCCTGTGTTCTCACCCTGTAAAAGTGAAAGGGCATGTGGGCCAACAGTAGCACATCAAAACTGTGAAACCCAAGTGATGCCAGTTTGTGCCATGGTACACTGACCACTGCACACCCTGGTGTGACATAGGACCGCTGTGCACCAGGAGCGTGGCCTGGTGGGCCCATGGCTGGGCCGTGCCACCTCCTCCTGGGCAGCCCTCTGCTCAGTCACGGTTGCGTCATAGAGGGAAGAGGGATATAGGGGACAGCTGTATCTCACAGGGACAGGGGACGCATGTGAAGCTTGGTGTCACTGCACTTCAGAGCAGGGGGACTTGTTGTCTGAAAGGGGCTACATACTCTGAGGCCGGAATGTCCAGCATGATCCAGGAGGCAACGGACCCCGGGGCTGCTGCTTCCCACGCTCCCGAGGGAGTGCTGCCAGGGCCCGGCCTCCTCCCGGGCATCCGTGGGCGCTGCCCACCTGCCCACCCCACATCAGGGTGCCATCCCATGTGAAGACGTGGGCCCAGGACCAGGGAGGATAGTGACGGCGTGGATGTCATGGCTCCCGGAGGGAGCACTCGCTTACGTCCTCTCCAAGGTGAAGGGGAAGTGCAGATGGCACCTCCGTGGCCTCAGCCTTCACTTTCCGCTCTGTGTGCTGTGGGCGGAGGCCCCCCGCGGGGCTCCGGGAGGACTGAGCCAGACTCCTCACTGCCCGCGCCACGCCAGGCCGCCCGGCAGTGGCTCCTCAGCCCCTCCTCTTGCTGTCCTTCTGGGGTTGAGTGGCTTTTGTCTTTCTTTGTCTCTTTCCTCTCGCGGGGACGGGGGAGCGTGCTGTGCTCCCAGAGGTGTACACCGTCCTGCCGCCTGGCACGAAGGGCTGGTCGCTTCCCACCGCGTGACTCATCCTGTCCTCCCGCTGCTGCCAGGCTGTCTGGTGGCCCCGCACGCAGAGACAGTGATGGATCAGAGGACTGTGTCGCTGCTCTCTGGTGGCCAGGGATGGCGTGTGGGGGTGGGGAACAAGTCCCCTCCTGGGGACCTTCAGACAAGCCGGAGCCAGCCCGCCTGCACGCCGCCATTCAGTACACACGTGCACGCACATGCATGCGCACGCGTGCACACACACACGTACACGCATGCACACACATGCGCGCACACGCGCACACATGTACACGCATGCACACACACGTACGCACACATGCACACACATGTACACACGGCCCCTTGACTGATCATCATGCATTTCTGTAACAGTAGGGTTAGAGACAAATTCTGTTTAGAAATAATTTCAGAAACAGTTTTTATATTCTATTTTCACACTGGAAAGCAGTCAGAGTTGTTCAGCCTCACAGAGCATGTTTGTGCAAAGGTCAATGGAGGTGGCAGCGAGCTGCATTTTGTCCAAACAAAAGTGGGTTCAATGGGGTGTCTATTGTTGAGTTAAGGAATCTTTGTATATTCTGGGTACTAGACCCTTAGATACCCGTGTGTAAATGATACAGACGTCTTCCATTACTTGGGTTGTCTTCTCACTTTCTTGGTAGCGTGCTTTTTGATACAGAGACGTTTTTTAATTTTTATGAAGTCTGATCTGTCTCTTCTCTGGTCACACGTCGGTCCCCAGCGAGGCTCCCTGCAGGCGGGAGCAGTGACATAGGGCGGCGATGGGGCTCAGGAGGAGGTGGGTGCTGGGCCTCCGCAGGAGCCGGGAGGGAAGGGCCAGAGCGGCAGGAGCTCTCGCGGTTCTGGGTTGTCTGATTGGTTAATGAGCTGCCTATTGTGTTCAGTCCCTTGCTGCTGCCAAGGTTGGCCAAAGTCACCCCCGGTATCTGTCCTTCAGGCTGCTCCCTGACACTCATCTGGGGGAGCTGTCTTGTCACCTTCAGAAGGGGAGAGCCCCAGAAGGGGGGCCACCCTCTGCGTGACGGCCCCGGCAGAGGCCGAGCCTTGCCCAGAGTGGTCTGCCAGGCCACTGCTCCCACTGCCTCGGAGGCACTCCCGCTCCAGGGTGCAACCCTTAGTCGAGTGCCGGAGGCGTTTCAGTTACACGGTGAAAACCAACAGCAGGGTTCTCGTTACTCAGCATCAGAATGTGGGATTTAATCCTGGCTCCTTACGGGTGGTGAAACATGCCTAAGAAGGGAGATTTGTTCACGTTCTCCAGTTTGTCATTATCACATCCTTGTGTGATACTTTCCTGATAATTCCACTTGATTTAGTGTAATATATCAGTGTGACTTTTCTGTAAAAAGAACTTGTACGTTCTAGAACTGGAAAACACAGGCTCTGAAATGAGTAAGACATTGGATGTGTGTAAGGAGGCCGGACACAGCAGAAAGCAGGCTTGGGGAGCGGGCCGTTCATCTGTGTTGGGGCGCGAGAGAAAGGAGCCCAGGAGAAATCAGAAGAGAATGCAAGTGACCTGCGGGCAGAGGCAGAAGGCCGAATGGATGGATTGAGGGTTCGAGGTGGGGGGCAAAACTGTTTCAGCAGCTAAAGGCCACGGAGTTTTCCACAGCACTGAAAGTTCTCCACGCTGGATTCGCGAGGCAGCCCACCCTGAAATGAACAAATGACAAACAGAAAACACACCGGTCACAGTTGCATATCATTGCTTGGTGACAGCTATAGACAGCGACATCTTAAAAGCAGCCAGATTTCAGGGTGGCTGTGGCTTGTGCTACCCACGTCCCTTGTCCTAAGTCAGCTGCCGCTCAGGTGCCCGTGTCCCTGCTGGCCGGCCGGCCGGACACTCACACCAACAAAATGCAGGCAGTCCCCGTGCAGGGAGTGTCCAGGCTGCCACTTTTCTGCACAGTCGCTCGTCGAGACCATGAGATTTCAGAGAGCAGCGTCCTCTTTCCCGTCTGTACAGTGGCCTTTGTGCAATATGTACGCAAACTGTGTGGAGTGATGCGACAGCATCTGGGGGGGCTTGGGACGAATGTCACTGTGTACAGTGCTGGGGACAGCGTCCGGTGTACGAGGGAGCCGCAGTGCTGGCAGGTCCCTCCACGCTGTTCTGTTGGCAGTCTGTCCCCCTGTGTCGCAGTGCCATCATTTTGTCCTCCTGGTGCCATGCCGTGATGCACTCAGAGTGCACAGTGACCGCTGCGCCCACGGGAGCCCCACCTCCGACGCGCCGCCAGCCGCCGCACGCACTCCGCACGGGCCCGCCGGGCTGCTCGGCTTCCGAGTGTTCATTACTCTCACGCTTGTTGTCACGGGACGGCCGGTGCGTTTCTCTGCCGTGAAAACCGTTCGGCTTTCTTGGTTGAGACTGAGCACGTCCTAATTTCCGAGTACTGTTCGTGGATGCGGTTCTTCCTGGATAGAAGGGTTTTCAGAACACACAGCCTAAGTGACAGGAAGGCGTGTGACAGCGCCCTTGCCAGCACTTGGCGAGGTATTGCCAGGCTGTGGTAGCTTAGGCAGTCTGGTGGGCATGTGTTTACATCTTTTTTGGTTCTATTTTGTATATCTTTGATTACTGAAGAGACGGACTGCCTTCTCTCGTGCTCATTGGCCATTTGGATCTCTTCTCTCCGAGGGTGCTTGTTTTCAGTGTTTACCCAAAGTGTTTCTGTTTCTGTCCAGTGTGCAGCCATCAGGCTGGCCCCACAGCGATGTTTCATGCTTCATAAACGTGTAGCAAATGTGCAAGATCTGTAGGAAAGAAAGAATTTTCTCAATAATTCATTTTCAGACTTGTAAGGACTCACCTGTCTTTGCTGAAGAGGCTCCTTGAGGATGGCACCAGGCTCCAGACCGAGCCAGGGGTCAGCGGAGAAAGGTCAGAGAAAGACCACTGGGGTCCCCGAGTGCTCAGTGGACACGAGTGTCGAGAGCAGGATGTTCGTGTTGCAGACCTCCCGCGAAGCAGCAGTAGCAGACATGACAGTGACAGAGGAGGGCGGCGAGGATGGGCAGAGGGGGCCGAGGGCACAACCCGCCTGCTTCACGCTCTTTCAGACCACCGGCCGGCACGTGAGGCGTTTAGAGGCATCTCTCAGAGCTTATCAGTAACAGAAACACGACTGGCTGGATGAGGACTCATGCTGGCTACTGGGGGAGGGTGTGACCGTGGTGACCCCACGCTTCACAGACTAACCCAGGTCACATCTCACGTCTGCGTTTGTCAAAGATCAAAATGTGGGGCGTGAGCTGCGTGGGCGTTGGCTGGAGAGAGAGCGCCCATGAACTTGATGGTGTGGAATTTGCAGAGACCTGTGAGGAGCTTTTGGTTAACTTCCCTGAAATTCAGAAGGGACAGTATTTTGCTTCTCACGCCGAGGTGCCCTGTGTGTACAGTGTGCAGAACACCAGGGTGGCCCCCAGGGTGGGGACAGTAGCACAGGGGGAGAGAGCCTTCCTTTTCTTGGTTCCTTTACACGGGTGGCCTTTGTACTTAAATGTCAGCCCCTTGGAAGTTACGAGAACCACGTAAGACCAGGAAGAGTTTTCCGTTGTTATTGTTAAAAGCAGCCGTGTGTACTGCCAAGCTTATTCCAGACTCATGGTCGTTCCTGTTATTGAGAACAGAGAAACCTGAAACACGAGTGAGGTCGTTCACCCCCGACTTAGGAGCACGCAGAGCACAGAATGTTCTGGCATCACCACTGCTCCTACGTGGAAGGGACACAGAATAACAGTCATTAAAATGCTGTAAATAGCAGCGCGTCCTGAATTTACCCACAGCCTGTGAAGGGTTACCCGGCCTGCTCCCCTGCTCGGCGGCCGTCGGCGTGGTGCCGGCTGTCCCCTCCTGCGGCCCTGACGCCTCCGTGTCAAAATGCTGACAGACCTGCTTCCTGACCTGGCACACGTGAGGCGTAGCAGAGCAAACACGGAAGTGCTTGGAGGCGATCGCGGGCTTAAGAATTGCTAGTTTCTACCCCCTTTAAGGACGTCGTGTGTCTTGGTAATCCAGCGCCCCTTCCTGGAACGTCACTCAGTAGCCTGAGGAGGATGACGACTAGAGGTTGAGGGGTTGTCCGGGGGTTTTGGAGTTTGGCCCTGCCGCCTGATACCGTTGGGGAGCCTCCCCAGGAGGCTGGGGGTGGCAGCACTGGCTTACTGTATGTGGCGTCTCAGGGAACACCTCCCGGCAGGTGACCCTTTGCTTGGTTAAAGGAGACAGTGCTGCTCGGCTGGCTCCACAGCACCCCGGGCACCGTGGACACTTCCAAATGTGTCACCACGTTTCTTACAGCGCATTTCTGCCGCGAGCGCGCGTGCAGGCTGCTCCAGCAGCGCTGCCAGCCAGAGGGCACCGGACAGCTGAGGCTCTGAGGTGGGGGAACGCAGGGCTCTGAGCAGAGCAGAGGCGGGGAGGGGCGGGGGCCCCCATGGTGTTCCTGCACCGGGGAGCAGCACTGGGACAACTGTTGACGGATGCAAACACAACGTCAAGTGCACGAGGTGTTCTGCGAACCCCCTGATGCGAGAATGATACGGAACTGGGGCCGCCTGGGATCTCGAGCCGTGCCGTCACGCTGGCCCTGCTGAGTTTGTGGGGTGATGTGACACTCTTCCCTTGCTTTCTGGTGGGGGGTGGGGGGACTGGCAGGACAGGCGCCCCCAGGCCGGGAGAAGGAGACCCTCCCGGCACTCTCCCGGACCACTCGCTGGCACCCTGCCTGTCCCGGCCTGCCCCCCGCAGTGCCTGCTGGTTGACCTCCGTACTCGGAGCCTGCCCCTCACTTCTGGTGCTCCCTCTGCTTGCCCG